>JADBJO010000434.1:215000-220000 GCA_016801955.1 Conus betulinus | reverse complement strand
CTCTCTCTCTCTCTCTCTCTCTCCCGGGGTACTTTCCATCCGTTATTCCTGACAAGTATTTAGGTTGCTTTATAGCTAGTGCAACAATTAAAGAAAAACAGAGGGAGAATCTAATTGTTGTTTCTGCTGCTTCTGTCTGGCACTGAATGTTCTTTTCGTTGTCGTCGTCTGTGCTATACAACAAATGTTCTGCTGCTGTAATTCCTTTTCTGCGTTTTCTTTTGTGTACTGCCCCCACCCCTCACCCCTCACCCCTCGTCCACTTCCTTTCAATTCCCTTTTTTTGTTTGTTTGTTGTGTTGTTCACTTCCCTTTCGCCATGTGTCTTTGCTATTTTAAACATACAAATGTATTCCGTTCGACAGGAACCCTTCACTACAGACACTGAATATTTCAGCCACTGATGTTTCTGCTAAAATTCCAGTAAACATAGCATAGCATATCTTGGCCGTTGATGCCTGATTCCACATGGTACAGTATATCTTAACCGTTCACGTTCTGGTGAAAATGCCAGCAGACAGTTGGAAGAAAACTCCAGAGAGAGCTGGACAGCAGAATGTCTTCAGAGTAGAAGCCACCCACCTCCCCCACCCGCTCACCCCTTTCCGTCTCTTCATGCAAATTTTTCGACTCTGAACACCTACGCAGCCTCATCCATGACTCCTGAATGCCCTTCTGCTGACCGCTCCTGGACTAGAACCTGTCTCTCTTTCTTACCTTCTGCGGTACACAGTGTTGCTGCTGGGCATGATTTTTTTTCTCCGGCAGTACTATGGCATAGTATAGCATATCCCAACCGTTGATGTTCTGCTGATATCTTAGCAGACATAGATGGGTGTATGTAGTCTATTCTGTGGCAATCACTCTGGCAGTGTTTTCTTTTTAAATCCATGACGTTGGGAACCGAAATGTTAAATGCCTGGATTTCTCTTTGGGCCAGTGCTAAATCGTGAGGAAGGTGCCCATCTTTTCTCCGTCCCTTGCTGTTTTATCTCCCATTCTCCGTCTGTTGGAGAGGAACAGGTACCCATTTGCACAATGGGGTAGATTAGAGTCGTGTGTGCGAGCGAGAGCGAAACTACGCATGATTGTGCTCAATTTCGCCTTCCGGAGGCCTCTAACCTCTGCTGTAAAGCACTCGCCTCCTGCCCAACCCCTTCGTCCCTTCCACCCCAACCCCCTCGTCCCTTCCACTGCCCAACCCCTCACTCCCTCACACGTTCAGGTGAGGAGAGGGCAGGGGAGCGATGAAGCCACCTTCTCTCTACCAGTCTCGCAAACCCAACGGCTATTTGGCCTCCGACTCTATAGCGCGATGACCGGCTGTGTTTGTGTGTGTGTGTGTGTGTGTGTGTGTGTGTGAGGAATTGAGAGAGAGAGAGAGTCAGAGAGAGAGAGAGAGAGTCACTTCTTGAGGGGAGGGAGAGGAGAGAGAGAGAGGACCTAAACGTAATGTTCATTTTTTAACTTGCTTTCTTATTAATATGTTTTCAACTCAGACCCTGCTCCATGTTGTTCTGGTTTCATTTTTTTAAAGATAAATACAAATATGACATTAACAATGATAGCGATAGTTATAATGATGCAGATTTCCATGAAAGCTCATTTCTGATGAATTCAAGGCGCTCACAGAAACGACCATACAAAATAATCAGTGTCCAAACACCTGTCTACATCACTTCCCCCAACTGCGCATGAATGTGCACACTAATAGCACAGCAACATTTCCCATTCCCGCTCACCTCATCGCCTCACCCAAGGCCCATGAAGGAGGTAGGGGCGGGGGGGGGGGGGGGGGGGGGGGGGGGGGGGGGGGGGGGGGGGGGGGGGGGGGGGGGGGGGGGGGGGGGGGGGGGGGGGGGGGGGGGGGGGGGGGCGAGAGGACGTCCTGAGGGTAAGGGAGGGAAGGGGGTCTGCTCCCGCCACTCCATGTGGAGATATTCGTGGGGTATTGGGCGAAAAGAATGGGAGTTAGGAAACCTGTTCCCCCATCCTTTCTTCAACGGGGGCGTCCAATTTCACCTATTCCACTTTCACCTACGCTTTGTTATTCAAATTAGCAAGATGGCCCCTGGGCAGTTTCACCTAGTCAGTTGTTCCCCTCCTTTAAATTTTACAGAATTTGCCAAAAGTCCAATTTCACCTACCTCGGGGTTGGCAAGCCGTCAAATTTCACCTACGACCTGTGTACCTGTGAACTGTATTTTTCTTGTTCTCTCTCTGCATGTCTTGCCCACTTTTTTTTTTTTAATTTTTCAATGTGAAATTGACTCAGTCTTTTCTCATAACTTCACTGACTCTTACTTTTGTAAAGTGTTTGAAATGCGAAATTTACTCAGTCACTTCACCAACTCGTACACGCTGGTTCATTTGTCTTCTCTGCAGCCATGGAGCATGAATATGTCAGCAAAAAACAGAGGGGGGGGGGAAAATTAATTCTGGATGGTCACATCTTTGGTTGAGGTGTGCGGTGAGTGACAGACTGATGCCATGACTGAGCAGACGACGAATAAGAGGTGAGTGAGGAGACGAATGATTCTCGCAATATTGTCAGCTGATGATGTAAGTAAGCTAGGATGGTACGTTTATTTGTGGTGTATAGGGCCGTGTGGTGTGGGTAGGGGGGGGGGGGGGGGTGGGGGGGGGGGGGGGGGGGGGGGGGGGGGGGGGGGGGGGGGGGGGAAGAACGCAGTACTTCATAAGACAACTTCATAAGACAAAATGTCTGTCTGATCTCTAATAATGAAACGACAGCTTGCTCGTGGCGAAGACTAAGGAGACAGATTAATGAAAGAAAGCTGAAACACAGACACATCTCTCTCTCTCTCTCTCTCTCTCTCTCTCTCTCTCTCTCTCTCTCTCTGGACCTGAAGTTGCGATCAGAGTGTCAGTCTCTCCGATAAGGCAATGAACCCCGGGTATGTGTCGCTGTGTGCTGTCATTGCATGGAAAAGATCCATGGGATCAACAAGGAAGCTGTTCTTCGGAAAATAATGTAAACAGAAAATCCAAATCGGCAGGGTGAACAAGAACAATACAGGCATGAAAAAGGGAGGATAAGTAATGATATGGAGACGCAACATCCCCGAATTTTACACAGAGAAATTTGTTGTGACTGTGGAGTTGCACAGTACAATACAATACAACTTGTAAAACACAAAAATGAAAGTGAAGGGTTTGAATCTGTCGTGAGCCAATAGGAAGACCTCCTGCGGTTGTCAAGTGGTTTTCATCAGACGTCGAAGAAGAAACGAAGTAGCGTATATCTTTGGCTTTCTATTACCTGTTAAACAGTTTGAGTTTGAGTACCTTCCCTTTAATCCTTCCCCCCTCCGAAAAGTCACGGCGTAACAGCCCAGACGATCAGGGTGAGAGAACATCAAGGATGAAAGCAAGTTGATCATCAGGACTATGACGACTTTAAAACCTGGACTGAAAATCTGAGACAAGGGACTTTAAAATCTGAACTGAAAATCTAAGACAGAGGACATGTTTTGGAAAGAAAAGATCTGTTCAAATTGGATTTTCCAGATCACGAAGGTCAGCAAGGAACTAATGTTGATCTTGATGTTGTTGATTTGCTGCTGTGGCGATTGCTGCAGTAGTCGTAATAGTAGTACCAGTAAACAGAAGCAGGGGTAGACGAATTTTCGGTGTGTGTGTGTGTGTGTGTGTGTGTGTGTGTGTGTGTGTGTGTGTGTGTGTGTGGTGTGTGTGTGTGTGTGTGTGTGTGTGTGTGTGTGTGTGCGCGCGCGCGCGCGCGTGTGTGTGTGTGTGTGCGTGCGTGTGTGTGTGTGTGTGTGTGTGTGTGTGTGTGTGTGGGGGGGGGGGGGGGGGTGATGGTGGGGTAAGAGTGAAGAATAGTGGGTAGGGGATATTACGGTAGGCATATGGGTGATTATCAGCGCTATCGCCACCATCATCGCCGTCACCCTCACCCCCCCCCCCCCCCCCCCCCCCAAAAAAAAAGTCATCATCATCATAATCATCATCACAGCCATCATTCATCGCCTTCAAGAAGTGAACGACTTTATAAACGAACAAGTTTCACTCAAACGCCTCTTTTAAACAGAAAAAAAAACCATCAGTTGAAGAAAAGAGAAAAACAGAAAGAAAGAAAGATCGACGTGGAACTGAAGGAAGCCAAGCTGCGTCGGCAAGAGAGCACGGGCTGCAGCAGACGACTTGCTAGCAATTAATGACAAACCCGCACAAGAGAGCTGTCAATTATCTCCCCTGCGCCCCGCCCCACTCACTTCCTCCCATAATGCTCCCCTCTGACGGCCATTTTCTCATTTTCTCAGCGGGAGCCTCGCGCTCCGAGACGAGTTCTATCGGATCGTCTCACTCGCACCCTCTCATCATCCACTGAGATCGCTGGTCGTTCCACTAAAGCTGCTTGTTTCGCTTGGCAGCCTTTAACTGTATGTGGTTTGGGGGGGGGGGGGGGGGGGGGGTGGGGGGGGGGGGGGGGGGAGGATGAGAGAGAGAAGGCTTGAAGATTATCAAGTGGGGACTGGAGTTTCCTTTTCATGCCGGTAGTGTACTTGCAAGTTGTCCATGTTTAGGTTAGTCTGAAAGATTGACGGTTATGTTCTGGTTGATATAGATCATCTGTTACAATTCAGGCTTGGGCGAGTTTTCGATTAGTACAAGGCGTCCGGGGTGATTAGTATACGGTGCTGATTGTGTTAATGGGGGGGGGGGGGGGGGGGATAGATTATACTGGCCTGTTTTATTTACGATATGAAGTACCTGAGGAACTAGTTTTGTTTATTTCTTGCGTAATTTGCGGGACAGGATGGGAAACTAATGTCTTCGTGAGCTACGAGGCATATCACGATTATGCTGATGATTTTATGCTCGCTGTTTCTACTTAATTCACATTGTGACTTTCAAAAAATCAAGCTTATTTTCTGGTTCAAACAAAACCCGCCATGCTGAAATGGACGGTGACAACAAACACAAGTAGTTGTGGTATTATCAAAATCGGGGAGGGG
>JADBJO010000434.1:200000-210000 GCA_016801955.1 Conus betulinus | reverse complement strand
AAAACATAGCAATGCATTTTTGGCTCTGCAAGCAATATCTTTACATGCGAAAGTGAAACTTAATCGCGTAGAGAAATATACACCTAAATATTTATATACATTTACAACAGGCATATTTGCCCCATCATATGTCCATTTTTTTTCCCGAGAGGAAAGGTAACCCCTTTTCTGAAAACGATTATATTACTTTTACTTAAATTTTTCTTTCAGCTGGAGTGAATTAGCTGCCCTTTGCAAACTGTTTAGTTGAGTTTGGAGGCCTATTACTGTCTCAGACATTAATGCCACGTCGTCGGCAAGCAATAGAATAAATATTTCCATAGCATCATTTACAAAATGGGCACCATGTCTTCCAGAGTTTATCACCTCCAAAGTCAGCTCATTAATGAATAAAGAAAACAAAAACTGGGCTGCAAACATCACCCTGCTTAACACCTGATGTGCAATTGATATAATCAGTTAAAAGCAGCACCACATCGTACCTTTGCCTTTACACAGTCATACATACTCATAATGCATTTATACATCTTTCCACGAATACCGTTTTTTTAACAAGATAGGCCAAAGTATGGTTCTATTGATAGAATCAAACGCTTTCTCAAAATCGATGAAAGCAACAACATACAACTTACGGTTCAGACAAAATTGTTTTTGAATGAAAGCCAATAATGTGAACATATGGTCCTATGGTGGAACGATTTTGTTTAAAACCCAGCTTGAAACTCACCTGTAATGTTATTGTCCTCAACCCACACTTGAAGTCTTTTATTAATAATTGCACTATATAGTTTGCTGCAAACATTGCACAACGAGATTCCCTGTAGTTATTTGGATTGGTAACATTACCCTTTTTATATAGTGGCACAACAATTGACTCACACCAGCTTTCAGGATATATGCCTCTCTCAAACAGAAAATTAAAAAAAATTTACCAAAAATTCATTACCAAATTTGATTTGCAGGCATTTTTTAATAAATTCCCCTATGATTTTATCCGGACCGGCAGCCTTGCGACTTTTCAGAGTTTTCAGCGCAATCAAAACTTCTTCTACTGAGATAGGTTGATTCAAATTATTTTCCCCGTCATCATCGTTATTTTCTTCATCATCATCACACCATCATCATCATCATCAAAAGTAGCGGCAGCATGGTCATCATCATCATCATCATCATTATCAACATTGTCATAAACATCATCATTCTTAACAGCATCATAAGCATTTTGGTCACTATTACTTTCTCCCTGAACCAGAACATTATCAAACTTGTCTTTTCTTTCCAACAATTCTTTAAAGTGTACATACCAATCGCTTACGCTAATGTCACTCGATATCTGCCTTCTTGTTTGTAGATATTTTACGCACAGATTCCCAGAAATCTTTTTGATTATTTACAGATCGTAATAAGTCAGTTAATAGAGTCTCATTGAATTGCTTCTCTTTTCTCTTTAACAAATGTTTATACTCACGTCTTGCTATACATAAAGAAGTGCGATCAGGTGGAGACAAAGTACGCTTAAATTTCGTCAACAAATTGCGTACAGTTTTCTTTGCTACACGACATTCTTTATCATACCAGTCGTCATCTTTCACGTACCTACCAATGTATATTTGTTTCTTCATACAGTCTGCTGCATCTTTTATACAATGAATAAAAACCTCAAGTGCTTCGTTGATATTTATATCTATTAAACTGATCGCCATTTCAAACTGCCTTTGCATGTCGTTTGAACAGATGTTGTCTCTGAACACATTGCTATGGGTTTTCGTCCCATACAAACTTTTCGAAAATTTGAACATCATCCTGAACACAAATCTCATTATACATAGGGAAGTGAATATATAATTCCAAAGAAAAATGGTCAGATTCAATTCTATCAGACACATTCTGATGCTATCAGACACTCTTGAATACAAATCATACGACGGTAAAAAATAATCATCTACACTGTTACCATTATCAGCTATGTAAGTGTAATGACCTTGTATGTATACATATCTATCTATATATATGTAGACACGCACACACACACACACACACACACACACACACACATAAATGTGTGTGTGTGTGTGTGTGTGTGTGTGTGTGTGTGTGTGTGTGTGTGTGCGCGCGTATACATAAATGTGTGTGTGTGTGTGTGTGTTGTGTGTGTGTGTGTGCTGGGCAGGTCTTTTCCCCACAGTTATGTGACGACAACCCTGAAAACGTGCTGCTTGATGGTCTGGACTGTCATGACTAAATAAAACCATCCTCGTGCTTTTCTTTTCTTTAAACTGACGGGCAAGGAGGGGGGGGGGGGGGGGGGGATATGGTGGTGGGAAAACCACTCTACAAGACTGCGGGACCCTCTAGAGGCTGAGAGAAGAGAGTTGACCGATGTCCACCACGCTGCAAGACTGCGGGACCCTCTAGAGGCTGAGAGAAGAAAGTTGACCGATGTCCACTACGCAACAAGACTGTGAGGCCCTTCGTGAGCTGAGAGACAAGACATGACCGACGACCAATGCTCTACAAGACTGGGGGCCCTCCAGAGCCTGAGAGAAGAGAGTTGACCGATGTCCACGAGTTTACAAGAGGTGAGAGAGAGAGAGAGAGAGAGAGAGAGAGAGAGAGAGAGAGAGAGAGAGGCCAATGTCCACCACACTACAAGACTGTGGGGCTCTCCAGGGGCTGAGAAGGGAGACATGGTCGATACCCAGCGCTCTACAGGAGAAGCTGTACAGGTCTGCAGGTTTCTGAGGGGGGCCTCCCATTTCATCCTTTGTGCCCCACGCAGACCCGGTGCTAGCAATCTACACGTACCGCTGTCAGTGTCAGTTCGTGATGAGGCCACGCACCGGAGGAAACGCTGCACTGCTGAGGAGGTGGCGTTCATCCATGGTTGTTCCAGTAACTCAGTGTTTCCGTGGAAAACTCTCTTTGTCTCTGTCTCTCTGTCAGACTGTCTCTCTCTCTCTCTCTCTCTCTCTCTCTCTCTCTCTCTCTCTCTCTCTCTCTCTCGCTCGCTCGCTCGCTCGCTCGCTCGCTGTCTCTCTCTCTCATTTTCTCTCTTATGCTCTCTCTCTCTCTCTCTCTCTCTCTCTCTCTCTCTCTCTCCATCATCACACACACACACACACACACACACACACACACACACACACACACACACACACACACACAGGCACGCGCGCGTACGCACGCACGCATTCCCACACTTAGACCGTCAGTCAGTATACCAAACCCAAATCCACCTGACCTGGTTGATCTGGACTGTTTATTCAACAACAAGGGAAAGAAGCTTTCCCTGTTTGCCCGTTCACACAAAGGCTCGCACAGCGCTGCGACTAATCACCAAAGCCTGGCTCAGAAAACAATAGGCCAACACAAGACATGCACATACAGCGCCCTCTGCAGCACGTAAGGGGATCTAACATTTCGTCAAGTCAGCCATTGGCCTTCCGTATGGATGCCCTTTGTCGCCAAAACATGTCAAATCAGCATTTACCTATCATGGGGCGATTTAGAATAGGATATGCGACATTTGTGAACGGTGAGCGATATCTAGATTATTTGTGTAATGGTCATTACTACGTCAAGAATGCGTTTTATTCGTTAAACAAATGACGACATGTAAATAAAACATTATATGCAGAAATAAATCGTGATGTACAGCTAATGCGCCATATTCCTAAATTATTCATAGATAATGCATTGCACACCTAAATAATCCATGTTTATCGGTAACCTTGTGTTCACTCCTGAATCAACCGATACTGAGTTCAATGCTTTTGGGGCAAGGTAGTCCATACTTTCTTACCCGCAGATCAAAGGAGCACATGAGGAAAGAGTAGGTAACGGGTAGGTAGTGGCTGACACGCCGATAATCCGGTTAATCCATCCTAGCGGACTGACTGTCATCTTGTAGGTGCCTAATCCCGTTAATCACGTCTGTGCTCCGTGTGTGTGTGTGTGTGTGTGTGTGTGTGTGTGTGTTGTGTGTGTGTGTGTGTGTGTGTGTGTGTGTGTGTCTATGCGTGCGCGCACGCGCGCGCGTGCGTGTGTGTGTGTGCGTGCGCGCGTGTGTGTGTGTGTGGGGGGGGGGGTGTAAAGTCAAGTCAGATTTATCTATTATCGAGGGTTAATGAATAAGTTTCACAGCTACTTTTCGTTCTACCCTTACAGAAGAATGAAAACGGGAAAGATCAAATATAAAATGTACAATGTAAATGAGCGTCTAAAAGCATCCAATTCTATCACAAAACAATACGTGCATTATTTCAGTGAACTTTGGGAAAGAGAACATCCTAGTTAAAGTTACATGAGTTAGGAAACCAAAACTCCAGAATGCACACACACACGCGCGCGTGCGCGCGCATACCTAGCACACTAGACTCGACTCTCTCTCTCTCTCTCTCTCTCCTCTCTCTCTCTCTCTCTCTCTCTCTCTCTCTCTCTCTCTCTCTCTCTCTCTCTCTCTCTCTCTCTCTCTCTCTCTCTCTCTTATCCCGTACCCGTATTCTTTATGATTCTGTAAAGCAGTTTCATTTATTTTGCTGAGCCGAGTCTAGATTAACCAAGAGTGTAACTGACAAAGATGCATTAATACTGGGTTACAGCCATATTCGACTTGACCCAATTCTCCCAATGCATACAGAATTGATACTGTATCCATGTCACTCTCTTTGCGTGTACACGGATAAATTCTTTCGGGACGTCACGGTATGGAATCAGTTTGGGCCGAAGGTCAAGTTAACAACAGCAAACTCGTTTTCATCGGATTTTTTTAATGTTATACAGACACCCCTCTAGTGTATTGACTGGCACGAAAAATTCAACGAAATTAAGGAGGCTGCTTCACTGGTCGGAAACAATCATTCTCCTCAGTGATTTTAACAAAGACCTTAAAATGGAATTTAGCGTACGATCATTTAGGCCTGTGTCGGCTAATTGATACCCCGACACGAAATATCCCGACATACCAAACACTGATTGACCATGTTTATGACGGCACAAAAGATCACGTTACAGAATGATGTTCACCGCATTGTGGATGAGTGACCGCTTGCTTGTAACTTCGTTTTAAAAAGGCGCAAACATTCCTAGACCAAAAGCTATCACGTTCAGCATTTGCCAGTTCTGATAAGAATTCCTTCCTGCATGACTCAACTCTCATGTTTATCAGTACACTGATCCTAATCAAGGTTTTGAATTCTGGCATAAAACTTTCATAGACATCTACAACAAACATGCCCCATTTATAACCATCAGGGTCAAATAGTCACCAAAGCCCCCAAGGTTAACAGACGATAATCTAAAACTTCTGCGGTTTCGAGATAATCTCTTGAAAAATAAATAATTTGAAGAGTTCAAGAAGCAAAGGAGTAAAGTTGCATTATTGTTGCGCAGTTCAAAAAAGAAGAGAAAAAAAATTAAATCAGTTTGCAGTAGTTCTAACAATAACTCAAAACCAATACGGAAAGCTATAAATTCTTACTTGTAAGAATTCAGACAAAACATGCAGTCCCGAACGATATCTCTGCTGATAGTTGAATAGTTGAAATCATTTTTCTCTAACATTGCTGATCGAACAGTAAAACAATCATAGGTCTGATGGGAATGAACTACTATTTCTAAAGGTGGTTCGCAAGGTGAGGTGACTGCAGGCAGAAATTTCAACATTTTGAAGGCACTGGAACTAACTGCGTCAGATAAATGGGCAAAGAATGTCCTACATGGACAAAGAATGTCCTACATGGACAAACGAATGTCCTGCATGGACAAACGAATGTCCTACATGGACAAAGAATGTCCTGCATGGACAAAGAATGTCCTGCATGGACAAACGAACGTCCTGCATGGACAAACGAACGTCCTGCATGGACAAACGAACGTCCTACATGGACAAAGAACGTCCTACATGGACAAAGAACGTCCTGCATGGACAAAGAACGTCCTGAATGGTTAAAGAACGTCCTGCATGGACAAAGAATGTCCTACATGGACAAAGAATGTCCTACATGGACAAAGAATGTCCTAATGTACAAAGAATGTGTCCTACATGGCCAGACGGATGTCCTACATGGACAAACGAATGTCTTACATGGACAAAGAACGTCCAACATGGACAAAGAATTTCCTACATGGACAAAGAATGTCTTACATGGACAAAGAATGTCCTACATGGACAAAGAATTTCCTACATGGACAAAGGAATGTCAAGTAATTCGTTTGTCCATGTTGTCTGGCGGGGTTAGTTCAAGTAACTTTCAAAATTTGCAACTTCGAAAAGATTTCTGTGACTCAAAAACCATCAAAACAGAATAAGTAGTTCCTCCCATAACGATTTATGATGTTCACGTTCATTTTGTTTATATGAAACAGACAGGTGCTCGCGGTTCCTGACGATGTGGATGGAAGAATTGTCTGAAACTTAGTTAGTGTTTCTCTCATTTCTGACTCGCTGACTTATTTATATACTATTTGTACTGACAAAGGCTACTTTCATAATTATATTCTCAAATTAGTGAAAATAATACCGTTCTTTGAATCTGGAGACAAAAACAGATCCTTAAAATTATAGACCCATCTCGCGTGTATCTCTTCCTTCTAAACCATACCAAGTGCATATTAGTAAATGTTTTGTCTCATATTGCAAAGTACTTACTCCATCCTACCTGGATTCAGAGCAAACTACTCTTGTGACACAGGACTGACAAATCTTGTTGATCACACACACACAAACACGGTCACGCACGCACGCATACACAGGTGCGCGTGCGCGAACAGAGAGAGAGATAGAGGGGGGGGGGGGGGGGGGAGGGAATCTACAGATAAAAATAAAACATCCAGAGAACCCTATATTGAGACAAAAAGTAAGGCGACAGACATGGTTTCCACAAGTTCCACAAGAACGAAGAGCAAGAAGAGAAGTACAAAAACAAGAAGCGCAAGGGGAAAGAGAAGAAGGAGGATTCCTTGACCTGTGCGCGCAAACCCTAACCCGCCCAGACAAAGACCAGATCGGCCGGTCACTGATCGCTAATCAGCTTCCACGGTCAGCCACATGGTGTGGCAGGCAGTGTAAGTGTGCACTAAGCTCTGGCGCTGCTAGATTATCCAGGTGAGAATGTTACGAGGAGTTGTAATGTTGCCGCGTTTCCTTGTTGTGCTGACCGATGGCCAGAGAACGGGACAGAGAGAGAGAGGAGGGGGGGGGGGGGGGGGGGGGGGGGGTGGGGGAAGAAAGTGGGAGAACTAGAGATGGGGTAGCGGAAATCGTATATGTACATGTATTACCTACGTTTTGAAAGTTTTTATAATCTGTGTCCCCGGTACCCTTTACCTCCCTCTCTCTCTCTCTCTCTCTCTCTCTCTCTCTCTCTCTCTCTCTCTCTCTCTCTCTGTTAGCTGCCGGAAAAGGACGATACAAATGGGATTGTTGTGAATGCATAAAATCATGTAAGAATTTGCTTTCCCACGGACTGAGTTTTGACACTGCAAGTTGAGATGTTACGTGCAGAGCAAAATGCTTGTTGTCATGCATTAGAAAAATAGTGTATGTATATAGATAGAGAGATGTGTGTGGTGTGTGGTGGTGTGTGTGTGTGTGTGTGTGGTGTGTGGGGGGGGGGGGGCGTGGGGGGGGGTGTGGTGTGTGTGTGTGTGTGTGTGTGTGTGTGTAGACGATGGATAGTTGTATGACACAAAAAGTAATTTCCCCCTTTTTTTTCTTTTTCTTTTTCTACTTCTCTTCCTCCACCTCCTCCTCCTCTTCCTCCACCTCCTCCTCGTTCTTCTTCTTATTTAAAACAACTTGACTCAGAGACTGTTGATCGCTCAGGAGAATTGCGAATACCGAACAGTTGTATGTATGGAAAAACAAATAGGCATTCTCTATATTTGGTAAAACTTGGCCATGGCGTGCATTAGTTTCTGTTTAGAATTAAGGAGAATAACTGAATTTAGATTATCCTCTTAGCTTATGGAATGCAGTTTGATTTGGGTTTGGATGGTAAGAAAAACTGCACTCCAGATATTTGTTGTGCATTATATATGTGTAAATTTGGATGGTAAGAAAAACTGCACTCCAGATATTCGTTATGCATTACATATGTGTAAGTTTGGGTGGTAAGAAAAACTGCACTCCAGATATTCGTTGTGCATTATCTATGTGTAAATTTGGATGCGCGAGGCAGAATCAAGATTAGAAGTTTCTCCTCGTTTTTGAGGTGAGGATCGTTTAGTTGGCAAGGGTAAAATTTTGTGCATGTACCTTTACACATTTGAATAATACTTAAAAGTTTAATGTTTTCAGAACATCATGAACTGTGCCTGATGATAAAAAGATTTTTTTGTTGTTGATACAAATCAAAACAGACATTTAATGTACTTAACAAACTAGAAGTAGACGGGATTTTCTGAAATCTCATAATCGTTAGAGAACACACACAGATGCTGAATAGATATGTCCACTTTGTAAGAATGAGAAAGAACACGATTACTTTTTTTGTTTCATGCTGTCTTGTTCTGTGTGACTTAAGAACACAGTACATACCGTTGACATTTTATATGAGGCTAACTCAGTTTAGATTAACATTGCTTTTGAAATACGCTCATGGGTAAACGGTCCGACAAAGTACGTCGATTCATCTCTACAAGGCATTCAACTTTTTCGTTTTGCTCTAATGTCCTAAAATAGCTATGCTTTTGTATAGATAAATTGTACATAAACGCCAGATTTGGTTGTACATAAATATCAGATAGGAGATACACAGATAGGAGATTGGTTATACATAAATAAATGCCAGATTGGATAAATGTTTTGTTTGTTTGTTCTCCTTCATGAGGGGCTATGCCTTAACATGATTTAACTCTGTCTCTGTCTCTGTGTCTCTGCCATTGCCTCTGTGTCTGTCTGTCTGTCTGTGTCTGTCTGTCTGTCTGTCTGTCTCTCTCTCTCTCTCTCTCTCTCTCTCTCTCTCTCTCTCTCTCTCTCATTTCATTTAGCATAGTGTAATGTAGCTACACATTGAAGACTACCTATTCACACTACACATTGAAGACTACCTATTCACTTTCAACATGACAAAAATATTCTTAAGCAAAGCGCGCACGCGCGCACACACACAGGCACACACACACACACACACACACACACACACACACACACGCGCGCGCGCGCACGCGCACACGCGCACACAGAGACACACACACACACACACACACACACACATTGTGCGTGAGAGAGAGAGAGACAGACAGACAGACAGACAGACAGACAGAGAAAGAGAGGCAGACAGATAGAGAAAGAGACGTAGAGAGGGAAAATGAGAGTTTCTTAACTTTTCTATACCCCGGCCCCCTCCATTTTTTTTTTTTTTTTCTTTTATTTGTTTTTGTTCGTTTTCGTTTGTTTTGTTAATGAAGACAAAAGTACTTTAGAAAAAAAAAAAAGAAAAACAGAAAAAGGTAAAAGACAACAACTACAATTAAGACGTTTTAATGTTTACATTGTTTCATATTTGTTATTTCACACGGTATTCCTTTTCCTTTTGTGTGAAGAATGAAAACGGAAAGAAACACAAAGATCCCATCTATCGAACCACTGATTCAGAACACGAGTACAATTCAGAAAGGAAGGAAGGAAAAAAGAAAAGATTCTTCTGCTGTTTGTTTTTTTCTTTTCAGAATTTTTAGGGTAGGGGTAGACTTGGGAGGTGGGATGGGGGGGGGGGGGGGGGGGGGGGGACGGAGGAGCCAAGGAGACTTATCTCTGAACGGCTCAGTGTCAGTGTCATTATTCCAATCACGCAGAGCTCAGCTTCGCATGGCATACAGCATCACCCCTAGTCCCATCCTCTCCGCTTGCCTACCCCCACCCCCACCCATTACAGAAAAAAAAAAGAAAGAAAAAAGAAAAAAAATCTACTCGAGCGTTTAGAGTTGTTGCAGCGGTGCCAAGATCGGCCGTGATCTGGAACGCGCGCGTGTCACGTGCCATTGTCCGTGTCGTCTG
>JADBJO010000434.1:185000-192500 GCA_016801955.1 Conus betulinus | reverse complement strand
AAATACAGTGCGGTCATCATTCTCCTGGATGACAAGTGTGTGTGTGTGTGTGTGTGTGTGTGTGTGTGTGTGTGTGTGTGTGTGTGTGTGTGTGTGTGTTGTGTGTGTATATGTGTGTGTGTGTTTGTGTGTGTGTGTGGTGTGTGTGTGTGTGTGTGTGTGTGTGTGTGTGTGTGTGTGTGCTAGGCAAGGGGGAGGGAGGGCAGCAAGCTTTGGAGGTGGGGTGGGGGGTACAGGATTGATCCAAGAGAAAGAGTGAGAGGGGAGAGAGAGAGAGAGAAAGGTGGGGTGACAGGGGGACTAAGAGAGATGGGTAAGAGTACAGTTTGCGTCGGGCGTTGTGGGCGTTAATGTCTGCCGATTTTTTTCACTCCCCCTTTCCACCTTCATACTCCAAAACCTCCTCCCCCATCTCCCGGCTAAATCTGTGCTGGCACCGCGTTGTTCACTTTGTTCTCTGTCCATCTGTCTGCCACCCCCCTCCACCCCCCTCCTCCCTCTCTCTCTCTCTCTCTCTCTCTCTCTCTCTCCTCTCTCTCTCTCTCTCTCTCTGTGAGACGGATTTTTTTTTTTGCAGAGTTAATACATTCATCATATTCATTACGATAAAGGCAAATGGGTTACCACAGGTGGAACTCATGGCCCAAATTGTGGTGATTGTGAAAGAGCCCACCTTTTGTTGTCTTCAGCCGCCATCATCGCTTAATTGTATTAGGAATGGGGAAATGATGATGTCCTGGCCATATGCCTTGCCATCTTGCCTGTGGTGTTACACTGAAGCCTGTCCAAATCCCCAGATTCTGTGGATGTCTCCCTCCATACCCATACCCCCCACCATTCCCCCCACCAACCCCCCCCCCCCCCCTCTTTTTTTTTCGGTTGTTTTTTGTTCTCTCTCCACGCTGGGTTTTCTAACAACAGCGAGCGGATCCCAATTGCCGGCTATATTACACAGTCTCGTTTGGAGTCGATGTTCCGGACATGCGCAGAAACTAATTTACGGGTTGTCGTCTGCTCCGCACCTCGAGGGAAGAGCGACCTGGGTGACCTCCCCTCGCTGTCGACACGGTGTGCGTGCTGCTCGCCGGAGGGCGCTTCAATATCATCTGTGTTTAAACATCAAAGGCAGGTCGTGGACTGTCAGTGGTGGCGGGGAGCTCTATGAATCACGGCCGGAGCATGACGAGGTCCGGGCCTCTCTGTTGCTGGCCCCGTCTCCCGTCGTTGGAATCGGAGGCAGGGACAGTAGAGAGAGTTCCCTTTGACCTCGTCTGTCCGCTCTCTCTCACTCTCACTCTCTCTCTCTCTCTCTCTCTCTTTCTCTCTCTCTCTCTCTGTTCTCCTGTCTGTCGCCCGTGAATGAGACCTCCCATCATTTGTCTCTGTTCCGTATTGTCATTTTCATGGTGAGAGAGAGAGAAGGGGGGGGGGGGATGGAGAGGGAGTGGTGTTGTTATGTTTTTTTCAGCATATCTC
The DNA here is from genome assembly GCA_016801955.1 of Conus betulinus. NCBI lineage: Eukaryota > Metazoa > Mollusca > Gastropoda > Neogastropoda > Conidae > Conus > Conus betulinus. The sequence continues at coordinate 191,024 of JADBJO010000434.1, read as the reverse complement.
TTTACTCTGCTGTTCGTCCTCATGCTCATTGAATGTCATAATGTTATTAGCTCATGAAGCACCTGACTTTTGATTCTTGGCGCATGAATGATTCACACAAACATGGAACTACTACACATTTCTATATTATCAAAATTTTCATTTTATGTTATTTATAACATACCTGACAACGAGAGGGGAGGGGCGTGGGAATATTAGGGCTGTTACCATGTCAGTGTTGGTTCTGTACAGAAGTCTAAACGAAACAATTAAACAAAAACAAAAAAAGGTCGTTCCAAGTGTGATGAAGCTGCATGAAGCCAGACCTATTCTCCTTGAAATTTTAAATCAGAGAAAATACATCTGAATTGAAGCATGATCCTTGATTTTGAAATAACATGTTCCATAGTGCATGGCTCATCACATAGTAGACACCATGGTGAGTCCTCAAGACTAAAATATATGAGTGTGTGTAAACGGATGTGTATAAAAAGAATGGGTGTGTGAAATCGGGCCACGGCGTTTCTTCGTTGTGGCCACCATCGGAAGATGGTAGAAAAGTCTTGAATCTTTGGACAGATCTGAAAGAACCAGTAAAACCCTTAGTGTGTTCTTCCTCTTGCCAGAGGACCTTGGTGTAACTGAAGTTTGGTGTTGATATGCATGAAGAGGATGGATGATGCGGACAATTCGTCATTTGTGGCATTCTTCACATGTTGATCGGCAGCCTCATCGCCTCGAATTCCAACACGACTGGGAACTCGAGCGACGATAACGAATGTTGTAACCCCCAGATTTCAGAAAGGTATTCTAAAAAAAAAAAAAAAAAAAAAAGCAAGAAAACAAAGAAGACAGTTTAGAAGTTCAAGGTGTTTGTGGTTACGACCACCAATGGCCTCCAGAACAGAAAGGGAGTTAGAAAGGATGAACACATTCTTATATCCAGACTGACAGACCGTCCTGAGTACCAGCAGCAAGGCTGCGAGGAAGACAGTGCCGATGGAGCTGTGAGAAGGGACATGCTTTGACACATTCTGATCAGGAGCACTTCAGCAGTAAGCAACAGAGTCAGCTTCTGCAAACCTGGAACTCTGAATTAAATATTCTTTAAAAAACGACAAAACGCCGGGAAAAGTCATGTACACGAGATAGATGGGACTCCCAGATAGATGGGACTCTCTACAGAAAGAAGAGAGCTCAACGAGGATTTCTGGTTTTGAGTAGGTTCGTGGTGGTTTTGGAAATTTTGAAATTTCATAAACAATTCCAAGCGTAATGTCGGCCATCCACAAATGGGAAAGAATACGTATTCCTAAAGGCGGGACAGGACAAGGACTTCTTTTCTTTCGAATTCGATCAGGAATGTTTGATGAAACACAATCATTAGCAGGCTATTTAGATTAATAAAAAAAAAAAAAAAGAAGAAAAAAAAAAACCCTGGTTCAAACATAGTTTCGAATGAATTTCCATCAACGGTTGAAGAGAGAAAAGTTCGCCGCCACTACGTACGGGCTGTTTGCAAGGATAGCATGGAACGCACCGAAACTGAAGACCTTCATGGTGAACGCGATCAACCTGATCTAGATAGTGTTAGAGAGGCATAAAAGTACGCAGCTGTAGTCCATATTAGTCATGTGTAGCATAACTTAATACAGACCTGCATGTACATACAAGCGTACACATTCAAAATTTCTTTGTAATATACATGTACAGTAAACATACGACGAAGATTTAGAAGGAAAAAAACATTTACCAATATTTCCAATTTAACTCTACAGAAGAAGGTGAAGGGTATGAATATTGCTTGTAAGATAACTGAAATAACTTGAGTTTGAAGGAAGTAACGAATGCAAAGCACTTGAATGACAGACAGTTCCAAAGCTGTGGAACAGCGGAAACCACGAGATTTGTGTTTCAGCCGACATGTGACAGAAAAGTTGTTTCACAGCAGAAAAGAGCGAGCAGATCAAATGGTGTAAAGCGAGTGTGGCGCTGAAACAAATGTATGTAGTTTTGTACATAATTTCCTCTGAGACTAGATGCCAGAAATGTTTCATCGTAAATGGAGCGCAGAATCACGGTGCAATGCTTTGAAGAAAATATGGACATCTAAATGTCGAACTTTTTGCAGTGGTGGAGGAGGAGAGAATCAGAGCATTCAGAGGCCAGTTGCAGTAGTGTAGTCTACGTAAGATACTGGAAGCAACCAGTCTATGTAGCAATAAGGGATTCTTATGATTAAACAGATCCTTTTCAATTCAAAATAGACCTGACAGATTTTGAAGTACGTTCTTTTATTGACAGAGTGGAGTCCATAGCAAGGCTTACGTTTAATGCTCTCTTGGTGAAGGAAGTATCACTGGAACCTACGGTAATGGAAGAAGGCAGGGGTATGTTCAGAAACAGCAGATCTCGAAAACAGGGATGCCTCTGTCTGTCATCATGAAGTTTCTCAAGAATCATGGTCCTCCACGACTTACATTAAAGACACTGTACTGGTGTTTTGTGTCAGAGAGTGAGTTTCTGAAAGTGTACAGGACTGTTGGGGTTGAGTGCTATCTGGAAATACGTGGTCAGGTAACTTCTGCTTTATGAGGGGACAAAGTAGTGTACTATGCATGCAAATAAAACAGGACCGAAAACTGAGGATTGTCACACACACAGCACACACACACACACACGCGCGCACGCACGCACGCACGCACGCACGCACGCACGCACACACACACACACACACACACACACACACACACACACACACACACACACACACACACAGAGGAATTAGAGTGGAGGACAAACTGTGTTACGTGCTGCTGTCGGTCATGTAAATATGGGCGGTACCAAGAAGACCTTTTACATCGAACAGCAAACACAGCTTCCAGACAGCGAGGGAGAACAGTCTGATGGACAGTGTCCAGTGCTGCAGGTGTCGGCCAAAAGAAGTTTGTCTAATTCCATGGCAACAAATGCTGTTTATAAGACGAAGAAGAGGGAGTCTCCGTGCTAGGTCTGGTTTTTGTATGACTATTCGTTGCTGCCGCGCCGGCACGGCAGTTCGTTTCTTCTGTTGCTGCAACTGCCAACTTCTGCTACTGCTACTGCTGCTGCTTCCGCTGCTGCACCGTAACTATTCCGTTATCGGGACCTAATGTGCAACTTGCCTCAAATCGTGCTTGGAGAGAGAGAGAGAGAGAGAGAGAGAGAGAGAGAGAGAGAGAGAGAGAGAGAGAGAGAGAGAGAGAGATTTATTTGGGGGCTAATCTATAAACTGCAAAATTACGAAACCTTCCAAAGCACGGGGGTTTTTATGACGTTTTCGTCCTCCAGTCATTCACCCGACAATACTTCTTTGACCGGTCGAAGTGGTAAGTTATTTGCTGGCACCGAGCAAAAAAAAAAAAAAAAAAAAAAAAAAAAAAAAAAAAAAAAAAAAACAATCTATCGTAGATCTACGCAGTAAATGGGTACCTGAATCAGTTCAGGGAAGGTTAAGGCGGCGGAAGAAGGAGAGAGATGGATACGCCGCCTTTAAAAACGCCGTGCCCTGGACACAATGAATCTCACATAATTCACTGCTCCTGCCGCCATTTGGCTGTGGAGCTTTAACCTTTCAACTCTTAACCAATGTCAGTCAAGGACGAAACTTTCTCAGACAAATTCCATAATCTTGTATGAATCGTCAACCACCGCCTCCTCCTGCCAATTAAAAAAAAAAATGATGATTTTCGGTTTTTTTTTTCTTTTTTTTTTTTTTTTTCTTTTTTTTTGTGGGCACATTTTGGTAATCAAGCGGTAACACTTTTCGCCCTGCGATTATGATAAACATTAACCAGCAGCGAAGTTTTTACTGCACGTTTTTCGTTCCGTCATTTTTACACACGAGCATGAAGTCATTCTTTAAGGGGTTGGCACTTTTGGCAGTTTGCCGCTAACACCATCAACAACCCCCAAAACACTTTATTACACACGATTTAGATGTACATTAACCAGGAGCTCCGAATATGGCCAAGGTTAACAGAACAGACCCACCTCTATGGATTTCCAATATGACAACTGACACGCAAAGTCGCCATGGCATCCGGAAGGGAAAATCGTAACCGGAAAATCGCCGAAACGCCGTTCCCTTTGACGAATCAGATCAGGGCGTCCGGTCACGTGACTTAATGAGCGGCCAAAATGGACGCCAAATCTCAGTGGCGTGGACGGTAATACCGGGGTTATAGCCGTGAAAAAGGGCGAAATCTGATAACGGACGGGTCGAGTCTCTCTCTCTCTCTCTCTCTCTCTCTCTCTCTCTCTCTCTCTCTCTCTCTCTCTCTCTCTCTCTCTCGCTCTCTCTCTCTCTCTCTCTGCTTTTTTTCTTCTTCTTCTTCTTCAGAGCCCTTTTATCATTTTATGTGTCTGTGTCTGTAGTGATAACGTTGTCTGTCTGTTGTTGTGTGTCTTTTTGTCTGCCTCTGTCTGTCTGTCTGTCTGTCTGTCTCTCTCTCTCTCTCTCTCTCTCTCTCTCTCTCTCTCTCTCTCTCTGTTATTCTCTATAACTTTACCCCCCTGTCTCTCTCTGGCTATTAGTCTCTATACTTAACCCCCCCCCCCTCTCTTTCTCTCTCTCTAATAACATCCCCTAAATCTCTCTCTCTCTCTCTCTCTCTCTCTCACTCCTCCTCCTCTTTCCCCCTTTCCTCCTCATCGACTTCTCTCTCTCTCTCTCTCTCTCTCTCTCTCTCTCTCTCTCTCTCTCTCTCTCTCTCTCTCTCTCCCAATGCCACGATGTGAGAAAAAGAAAGAGCAGCAAGGGAGACGAAAAAAGCATCAAGGCAATGTTATTGGCGGGGGTGAAAGGTTGGCAATTGGGTTACGGCTGGTCCCATCATCAGGGCCCAATTAGGACTGTGGCTAGGACCAGGGACTAATGGTCTCTTTGATGTGGTGTCGGCCCCTGCATGGTGCCCCGGCCGTTCCAGACCCATACCGGCTTATGTCAGAGCCGTACTGGCTGGCGTCAGACCTGAACTGGCAGAGACATTGCTGTTGTCAGAAAAAAAAAAAAAAAAAAAAAACTGGCGGGACTGTTGCCGCTCTCATTGGTTGGGAATCTGTCTGGAGTCGGACCTTTCGTCGCTGGATTAATTCTGGCTATTTTCAGTGTAATACCAAATGGAGACTAAGTCAGATATACGGAGGTATTTTTTCACGTATGTCAAGTATACCTAAAGGTATTTTTCACGTGTGCAAAAAATATACTGAGGGCATCGTTTGTTTACATGAAATGTAATTGAAGCATCTCATGAGTTTGCGACCTGTAGGAGTTCTCCTTACGTCACGCAGTTTTGAGGCCTAATACTCTTCAGTTGTCCTCTGGAAGGTAACTGGGTTACCAGATCATGTCGACTGCATGGCACAGTTGAACCGTCATCCACAAGAGTCTAGTCTGTCGGCCCATGGTGCCAGCTTCTGTATCACGCCATCTAGCCGGGTCAGCCTTTGATTCTACATACACCCAAGAATAACCCGGGGAATCACCGCAGAGGCAAGCGTTCCGTAATCTAGTGCATTTTCTTTGGTGAAAATATTGGCGCTAAAAGTGCGTAACGCGAGGATTGCCATGCTATTAACTCACTTTCGCTGTGGAGGTCACGTTTTTTACGTTTTTGTTTTTTTGTGTTGTTGTTTTTTTTATTCTTTATTGAACAGATGTGTACAGAAACAACCATTGAACTGAAGCACACAGCAATAGCTTATGATGCGCTCAGAAACGGAAAATTGAACTACGATAAACACATCGGCGGATCCAACAATCATCAACATTGATACGTAAAAGAGAAACAAAAATGCTTATTATTACAAGGGAAAAATCTTAGAACATTTTGAATTGAAAAGAAAGGAGAGAAGATAAAACGGATCAGAAGAAAATAACAGCGATGCAATTACTTGTGCACAGTTTTGAAAATGCTTTCATTTTCTGCCCTGCTTAAAACTTGGTCACCAAAACGAAATGTGTGAGTATCAAAGCAGTTAGGATTGAGAGTGAATATCGTATTT
>JADBJO010000434.1:170000-175000 GCA_016801955.1 Conus betulinus | reverse complement strand
TACCACATCACAGTTTAAATGTGATTGATCGGCTCAAAGTGAACTCACGTGTTACGAATGCCTGCTTCTGGTGGAAACTAAAACAGAGCGCATCCGTCTGCCGATCTGATGTTTCGCCTACAGGAAACTACACATCACGATTTTTGCAGTTTGCCTCAGCTTCGTTTCGCCTTGCTATTTTGGCATGGCGCAGCCACAGAGCGAAATGTGTACAGCACCAAGATTGACGTCCGATTTCCCGTCAATGGTGCGGGGGTTGAATAAGTAAGCATACGTGAATTTCGTCAACCTTTTTTTTTTTTTTTTTTAATGAATCCGATGCCGTAGTTACATGATGTTCAGGCAACTTTTCAACAAATCATCGCCGAACTTCTGTTTTCGACAAAATGTAATCTTTTAATTTTACGTTTTAAATCCAGTTCTTTGTATTTCCTGAACAGAAGATTATGCAAAATATGAATAAAAAAAAAAACAACAAAGAAGGGGGAAGTCAAAACTTAAAAGCACCACACAAAACGACGGCTGTTATTTAAAAAGCGTACAGGCCTATCTGTCCATTTGGCTGCTGATCCGACTTCCTGCTCCTCGCATGCGCAAACAGCCTGGCAGGAGGGGTGCAGTTTTTTTTTTCTCAGCCCGTAGCCGAAGACTGACCCAGGCTTACATGTGATCAAATTTCTATGCTGGCCCTGGGCCTGTGGGCCCAGTCATCATGGACTCCCGGCGTGTTGGGAAGCGCGTTGTGTGGACAGGGTGCTAATTGCTCAAACATCGCCGACGCTGATGTTGACCGTTCCCCTGCAGCTACGGTGGCGGTGATGGCGGAACCTCTGAGAGATCCAATACTGTCATCCTCACAGACAGGGCCCACGAACCTGGGTCGCGTTAAACAATCAAAAAAAAAAAAAAAAAAAGTTCTACTGATAGAACCATCTGTGTGGCATGTCGAGAGAGGTCAGAAGTGCGTGTGGTTCCGATACCGAAACTACGGGAGTTATAGTTGAGGGAAGGGAGTGCGGGAGGGAGGGGGTATTCAGTGGTGTGTTCAGTTGGGACGATGATTTCCTACTTTTCCATCTGTAACTACTTGCTCCATATTTTTTCTCTATTCCCCCCCCCCCCCCCCCCCCCCCCCCCCCCCCCCCCCCTCCCACACACACCTCTACTCTCATCGCTCTCACCCACCCTTTCCCCCACTTTTCATACTTTTCTACTTTTCTACCTACCTACTGTAAATCGAATAGTTGCATTAGCAGAGAAAAAAACAATGTTGGTGATCAGTGCCCGTCTGTTACATACTCCTTTTCATCTTGTTTACCTTTTCTACTTTTCGCGCTCTCTCAAAATGTTCCGCTTTTCCACCCATTTTTTCAACCCTCCACCCTTCCCCATCGTACCACACACACCCTGTCTTATTTGCGTCATTACTTTTGTCATTATTTTCCTTTTTTTTTTCTCTCGTTTTCCTTATCGTTGATTACTTGTTTTTACTTTTCCAAAACTTCTTTATTTTTTTCCCGCCTACTTTTTCTGCTGTTTCTATCTTTAGCTGCTGTGCCCCCTCTCCTCGTCCTTTGTCAACCAGTTTCCGCTACTTCTGCCATATTTCTGACTCTTCTCTTGTTTTCAGTGTCCCATCATTTGCTACCTTTCCCCATAATTTTTCTTTTTTTTTCTTTTTGTCATACTGTTTCCTGCTTTCTCTTCCTTTCCGGTTTTTATTTCCTTTCTTAGTTGTCTACTCCTTTTACCATTTTTCCGCTGACTATTTTTCTGCCCGTCCAAATTTTCCAACCTTCAGCTATTCTTGTTGTTACCTTTTTCTGCCGTTTCTAACTTTCATTTTTACCTGTTTTTGTTTGTTTGTTTGTTTTTGTTTTTTAACACTTCTGATTTTCCCCACTCTATACGACTTTCCGCTACCTTTCCACACTTGATGCTTTTTCCCACCTCAAAGTCTTCATTCTTCCTCTTGTTTTGACGTGCTTTTTTTTAACTTGATTTTTCTGTATTTTCTTGATTTTTCCCTTTGTTTCCTACACTCTTTTAAACTTTCCCTCAACCTTTTTCTGCTTATTTTCGTAATATTCTTTTTTTTTTCGAACCAAAGGAGTTGTAATGAAATTTGCCGCTTTTCACCATGTCTTTTCATTATTCTTTTCCATACCAAACTACTCACTACGAAATTTGCTGCTTTTCCTTACTATTCTTTGTTCGTTACTTGTCTTTCTTCCCTTTTTTTTGCACCTATGTAGTCACAGCAGTATTTCCTGCTTTTTCCAGCTTTTCTGTCTTCTTTCGTCACGAAGAGTTTATTACGAAATCAGTTTTTTTTCCGGAGTTTCCTTCGTTTCTTCGTATCAGAGCGATTACTGCAACGTTTGCTGCTTTTTCTGTCTTTCCTTTCTTCTTTCACACACTTAGTAATCTCTATCAACTTTGCTGCTTTTTTTTCTGTCTTTCCTTTCTTCTTTCACACCTAAGTAATCACTATCAACTTTGCTGCTTCTTGCAACTTTTATTTCCTTTTTTTGCATTTAACAAGTTGATACGAAATGTGCTGCTTTTTCTTTTCTTCTTTCTTTCATTCTCTCTTTTTTCGGTGTGTGTGTGTGTGTGTGTGTGTGTGTGTGTGTGTGTGTGTGCGTGTGTGTGTGCGCGCGCGTGTGCGCGCGTGCGTGCGTGCACGCATGTGCATGCAGGCGTACATGCGTGTGTGGGTGTGGGTGTGCGTGCGTGCGCTCGCGTGGCCGCCAAAGTAGCTATAAAGAATTTTGATGCTTTTTTTTTTTAGAAATTTCTGTCTTTTCTTTCGGTATCTAAATCGTTTTTACGACTTTTTTTTTCTTTCTCTACAGTTTCCTTCGTTTCCCTTAACTTACTAGTTCTTTACTTTTGCTGTTGTTGTAGTTCTTTACTTTTTTGCTGTGTTGTTTGTTTAGTTCGTGTTCATAGGCCTATCTAAGCACTTATTATGTGGGTGTACATTTGAGCATGCACACATTGCGTGTATGCTTGATGTGCACACGCAGACGCAAGCATGCACACAGACACACACACACACACACACACACACACGCGCGCGCGCGCGCGCGCGCGCGCGCGCGCATGCGCGCACGCATGCACGCACGCACGCATGCACGCACGCACGCATGCACACACGCACGCACAGAGAGAGAGTCAGGGATGAAGGATGGAGGAAGAGGAGGGAGGGAAACAGTTGTTCCTACACACACTAACACTCTCTCTCTCTCTCTCTCTCTCTCTCTCTCTCTCTCTCTCTCTCTCTCTCTCTCTCTCTCTCTCTCCCTCAAGCACACACACACACACACACACACACACACACACACACACACACACACACACACACACACACACACACACACACACACCACATGCGTGAATGCATACGTACGCGCATACACACACACGTACACACACACACACACACACACACACACACACACAGGCGCGCGCGCGCGCACACACACACACACGTATTGACACGTGTTGTCTGACTTCGGGCTTTCCTTATGTTTTTCTTATAGGATTTTGCTTGACTTCCGGGCTTTCCTTTATGTTTTTCTTATAGGATTTTGCTCCCCCCCCCCCCCCCCCCACATATTGCTTTTGTAACTTTTCTTTCTCTTTTCATACTTAAGTACGTATGACGATTTTTACTGCCTAAAAGCAAAAGTAGTCATTCCAAATAGTATGTGTGCAGTAGTCAAGTTGTAGATGAGATTCCAGCGGACAGCGTTAGTTGGAGTGACCAGTGTATGTGATGACGGCATCAAAGGCTGCTCACTACAGCACAATAAAAAAAAGTCGTTGATTTTTTTTTCCCCATGATCAACTTACTCTACATAGCCCCAAAGGAAAATTGGAACCATACAACTGAGCTTCATCTACATCGTGGTTGCGTTTCTGACGGTGTTGCTGAAATGTTCTTACCCACATGGCCGGTGTCTGTATCTCGCCGCTCATTCAGACACCCCGTCCACAGCCACAGCCCAGTCGGCCCCGCCGCAGCCCCGCACCGGCAATCCAAAGGGAGCAGTCATTGTCAAGTCGTCAAGAGCAACCCACCGGAGGAGACACTGCACTGCTGCCGAGAGTCACTTCGGTGGTGTTCAGTGGCGCCTGTTCTGATCTAACATACGCAGGACACCACCTATTAAGCCCCTACTGACGACAATAATAATTGCTTAGTCGCGGAGCCGGCGCGAGTGAGCTCTCCCTCCGGAGGGCGCCACCACGTCCGTCCAACGACAGCCCCCATGGACTCGCCGATACCGGTGACCCCGACGGAACCAAACCAAGGCCACAGACGTGGAGAGGACATCGAAAATTGAGGTCACCATGAGAGCAGGGCATGAAGGGCCACAGAACTTGAGACTTTTTTTTTTATGCTGATCGATGAGAATGAGGATGATTAAGATGATGCTACGGATTTCCATTTCGGTCTGAGACTACATGAAGGGCTGTACTCTACGCTTCTTTTCATAATATATCCCGGCGTCAACCAGGCCCGAGAGATACAGGCACCTGCAGTGTTGGTCAGGAAATTTGAGCAACACTCTCAGAAACGCATCCATTAAGTGGATGAAACTCAACTGTGTGGTCCCAGTCTTTCCAACTGAGCCCGCAGCAAAACTCAACTCTGGGTAGGAGCCGGTCGGGGATTCGAACTCACGACCTCCCAGCGGGAGTCCGCGACGCTAACCACTTCGCCACGGCGGCTGGTAACGTGAATACTTTTTATTACTTCGCCTTTGCTACGGTTGACAAATGACATGTTTGGTGAGAATAGTAAAATGCACAGCTAGCTGGGCGATACAAGTGATAAAACACAAAAAAAAACTAAGATACGGTGCTGCCTGAACGCTACATGTAGTGAAACATAGTACTGAGTATTGAGACGTAGTGCTGATTGAACAACATGCATAGTTCGCCGTAACAGAAAGTAGTAAAATGTCTGAACAGTGCACGCAGTGAAG
>JADBJO010000434.1:160000-162500 GCA_016801955.1 Conus betulinus | reverse complement strand
AGTCCTACGTCACGGGCCCTTTGAAATACGCTTCTAATTACCACCCCTAACTCTAAAGCCGGCGTCAGACAGGGGCAGCATATTTGTTCCGGTGTTCCCGCTTTGTCAGAGCATCGGGCTTCGTGGGGGTAAGGTAGGGGTTCGAACACTACAGCCGGCAAAACGTCTATCTGTCTTCATCAAATTTGTTTGAGAATGCATGTTTATTCAAAGCATACATACACACACAAGCACGCACACACGCACGTGCGCACCCACACGCGCACACACACATAATAATATGTGTGTGTGTGTGTGTGTGTGTGTGTGTGTGGTGTGTGTGTGTGTGTGTGTGCACGCGCGCGCGTGTGTGCGTGTGTGCACATACTTACATACAAACACACATACGTGTATACATGCATACATATATACATGCATACAGACAGACAGACAGGCATACACACTGAGAGAGGGGAGGATACGCAATAAAAACAGCACGATGCACAGCTTCCTGGCTCTATTTATTCATCACAAATTCACGACTAATACAGAGAGACACAGAGAGAGAGAGAGTTCATACAATATTATTTCTTGAAAGTAAGTTGTTGAAATGATCTGAACAGTAGGAATGTTCGCAGCTCTACGATCTTGCCAGGCACAACCGGGCAGAAACTTAACGATACGTCCAGCCCTTTTTTTTTCGTTGTCCATGCAGAACGTGTTCAGTCTGACTCTTAAACGTCCATCCTCCACTTCTTGTTCTTTTGGGCCTGGTCAGGGAGTCATGGCAATACGTACCTGTGCTGGGTAAACTTCCGTCGTGTAAAACCTTTGAAGAGGGGCTCTAGTCTGCCAGCTTATGGGTTGATGGGTTGCCTAACCTGATCCTTTGTTCATGGACTTGGGTCAGACGCGTGGACAGGGTCCGGTGTGGTCTGTTTGGGCTGTTATAGGCCTACAACTGAAACGTGGAAAATCCGTCTCTGCAGTATTCTGGAACGATAAGTGCACAGAGATTTCTTCTTAATTTAAATGATTTGATCGTGTCTAGCATGAATATATGTGTCAAGTTATGAGAAAATGTAACTTTGACATAACCTTATGTAAATAAAAGCACTGTTCTACAAGGATACATCACTATAGTTCTGTAGAGATATAGGTGTAGATCCTCCGAATAACCCCTTCACAGACTTCGTTAAAGTAAGTGCGGGACTTTGTCATGACGGTCTTCTCACTTCCGTTCAGTCCGCCATCAATCGGTGGGATTCGTTCGGTGTTTGCCGTGTCCAGCTGTCACACCCATGCAGAAAATGGATGTCATCATTTGACAAGTAGAGGTTTGATCTTCACCAGGGAATGGCTACACCCGACTTTGTAGATGAAGTTGAGTTTCCTTATGGTGGACATTACTATCCGAGTCTTACGTTTGCCTCCGTAGTGAGCTGCCGTCCTTGCTCACATGGCACCTCAAAGCGCGTGAGGGGGTTGGGGGGGGGGGGGGGGGGGGGGGGGGGGGGGGGGGGGGGGGGGGGGGGGACCGTTCAGCGTGACATTGTGAGACACGCTGTTGAGGTGGGGGGAGAGGGGGTGGATAGGGATGAGAATCGGGGGGGGATGGGGGGGGGGGGTGGGGGGTGAGATCTACGTCCTTGCTCATATGACGGTTGAGGTTTTGTTTGTTTGTTTGTTTGTTTCAGTCTGTTCTTCATCTGAGGTTGACCATTTGTTAGGGCACCGCTACCCATCCTGAAGTTTACAAACACATCGGCTGGTCTTCAGTGTAAAACTGTGGCAATCTAAGGGACGGCAGAACAGACTTTTAAACGATAACAAAGCGTATCGTCTCTAAAGACACACACACACACACACACACACACACACACACACACACACACACACACACACACACACACACACACACACACACACACACACACACACACACCGAAATACTGATATCACCATTGAGAGACGTGGTGTAGACTGATTGATTTATTTGTAACAGCTGGTCAAAGATGGGTAATAGCAGTTCGCCTTCTGCTTGCCAAGAACAAGAAGCCATACTACTTGTATCCATGCTCTCATAGCGCCAAGCACAGTACACTTTTCTTCGTTGTCATGGTAAAGTCTATCCCTGCTTTGTACGCAGGTAGGTACGAGAGGCCCAAATAGTACTAATGGCATTACCCCATGTGGCGGCGTTCCTGTAGAAACGTCATCAGGCTCTGACGTCACGAGATGATGTCATAAGGTCCCACTCTGTCTACATATTGATCAGAAATTCATCATTGACAGCAAACATACATTGCTGTCACCCCATTTGCTGACTTTCCAAGGCTTGTTTCCTCATTACTGGAAAAGGTGGACAGTGTAATGATACCGCGAAAAATACAACCTTTTTATGTTCGATGAACTAAGTCGACGTTTTCAGTTCGTTCAAACATTTCATGCCCGTGAACTAAGTCGACGTTTTCAATTCGTTTAAACATGTCCGTGAACTAAGTCGACGTTTTCAATGAAA
>JADBJO010000434.1:127500-155000 GCA_016801955.1 Conus betulinus | reverse complement strand
CAATAGGGTTGAGAGGTAGAAGGTGGGTGGTGTGTGTGCGAGTGAGAAAGGGTGGGAGAAGCAAGGGGTGGCGGTGGGCGAGGGGTGAAGGAGAAATTTCGCTGATCTCTTTCGTGGGATTGTATTTTGATGAACTCTACCCTACCCTAATCCCCCCCCCCCCCACCCCCACCCCCACAGCCACCGTTTTCCCTTCCACCCAGCCAAACCTCATTCTCCTTCCCGTCCCACTCCTCCTCGTGCTCCCTGCCACCCCCCCTACTCTTTTGATTATTTAACCGTGTTTGTTGACATTGAATAAGGTAAGCAGTCCCCGGACAACGAAGGCAGTAAACACCGTTTCCATGGCTATTCCTTCATGTGTTGGTTTAGTTGTGGTCGGCTCCATGTCATGCACGACTTTCGCTAGCAAACGAGGGAGGAGAGTTGAAAACGCCCGAGGCTGTCGCTACCAATCACACAACGTCACAGTTTGTTGGTGCATAGGGACATAAATGATTGAACGTTATTCATATTTATCTGGTTCTTGTCGCAGGTGAAACAGATTTTACACGCAAGGAAGATGAATGGACTGTAAATTGTTTAAAAACGCCGTCTACGTTTTTTCATCTGTCTTGTAAATACTATCCTATAATTATGTCGGACGACGTCGTTGGCTGAATTCTGTAATCTTCCCAGTGACTGGTAGGGAGAGGTGTCCGTACTCATACGTTGCACAGCCAAAGCTTGGAACACTTCCCAAACGAAGTGTTGTTGGTGGACAGCTATTCGCGCGTGAAACAACAATTGAGTTTATATTGTTGGCTCCAGCTCCTTGGCGGTCGGTGAGATATTGGATCTATCTTAGGATAAATGTGAATGAATAAACAAAATGAATAAACAAATAATAAATAGATAGAGATAAAGGTAGATAGATAGATAGATGAGAAGCATTTGAAGCAATAAAGAAAGAAAACAAGTAACACATAAAGTGGAAAATGCAGCGGAGGGGAGCGCAGTCCGCTGCAATCGTAAAACATTCATTCTAATTTAAATGAAACCCTAACGCATATTCCAACCCATAATTTCCGCCGTTTAATACAGATCCGCAGCAAACTTTAGTGTCTTCGTCCATGGGACACATTTCATCTTGCCACCAGTTTTGTGGCAGTTAATTCAGTGTTGTTTTTTTTTTTCTGCTCTCGCCGATAGGGAGACATACAAACACTGACACCAACGGACACGGACGGAAATAATGATCGTTTGGACCAAGGTAACAAAAGGAATGATCACGAAAGCTTTGTAACGAAAATCAACAAAGAAATGAAAGAACATTTCTGTGGATTTTTGTTTAGAAAAAAAAAAAAAGACCCATTTGGATCATCGCTTCGAAAACATTGAACTCTCTACCGACTGTGCATGTGTGGGACTCCTTCTCCCTTCCACGTGCCACCAACACCTCAACACCATACCCAGCACCACTAAGTCACCCTCTCTTTCTTGCTCTCTCAGTCTGTCTGCCTGTCTGTCTGTCTGTCTGTCTGTCTGTCTGTCTCTCTCTCTCTCTCTCTCTCTCTCTCTCTCTCTCTCTCTCTCTCTCTCTCTCTCTCTCTCTTCGTTTTAAGTGTTCTGGCTAATTCTGAGTTAATGTTCAGTTATTACTGGTCACGAGGGAATATGGCCTATTTATGAATAAAAACATAATCTCTCTCTCTCTCTCTCTCTCTCTCTCTCTCTCTCTCTCTCTCTCTCTCTCTCTCCCCCCCTCCCCTCCCCCTCCCAGCCCAGTCTTTGCGTCCTGTTATCACTCACACATGCAGATACGCATGCTTACTCACACAACACACACACACACACACACACACACACACACACACACACACTCTCTCTCTCTCTCTCTCTCTCTCTCTCTCTCTCTCTCTCCTCTCTCTCACACACACACACACACACACACACACACTCTCTCTCTCTCTCTCTCTCACACACACACACACACACACACACACACACACACACACCACATGAGCAAAGCAAGACCACCCCCAGGGTCTTTGTTTTGACAGGTATCATTATTATCGGGGGCCACCTCAAAAGCCAAAACATCCCTGCCTCTGCCCAGGGCTCCCTGTCAAGTGTTTTCATCTTGCCTTTTTTGCCCTCCACTTTGCCTGTGATTCCACACGCCGGATTGATTGTCCCTCTCGTCCTTCTGTACCCGGCTAAATTGTACTGGTGATGGATCATATGTACTGGAAATGTTGATGTCGGAACAAGGATAGGGGAGAGCCAGAGCAGCATTCTTGGCATCTCAAAAACACCAGGAGCTCAAAAACGTAAACCTTTGCGCAAAGATAAAGATTGTCGAATAATGCTAACGTGACGTCAGACATACTATAAAATTGAGCTGAAACTTGGAGATTAACCTTCTGAAAAAGAAAGGAAGTCAAGAAAATGAAAACAAGAGAAAGAAGGGGGGGAAGGAAATGAAAGAACAAAGTGAACAGAGCGCAGTCATTTATGAACAGTTCCCCCATCAAAAAAACAAACAAACAAACAAACCGAAGTCCTAAAGATGAGTTGACCAAACATCTTCAGCAGCATCAACCCTCTGGGCAGAGAACACACCAACTTTCAGCCGAGGACGACATGAAGAGAATAAACAGGAGATGGACTGGACACTCACTCTGAAAGCCTGCATCAGATATGTCCCAGACAATCCTCTAAGCGGAGCCCTTCAGGCAAGCGGAAGCAAGGCTGACCAAGCGGCGGGACGATAAGGTAGACATCAAACACACAAGGTGTACCTGGGGCCAGTTTTATTACACAGACGGTTCAACAACTGTTTGTCCAATGACCGTGACGTCCGTCAACTGCGGTTGTTCAGTGGATAAATGTGCAGCAAGTACGATGGTGAATGACCGTAAGTCAATGAACCTTACAGTCACTGGACTTTCAGTTCTCGCCTGTTGCTATCTTTGGCAACAATTGACCACAAAGTCCTTCAGAGATTGTCTGTTCCCTCTCTCTCTCTCTCTCTCTCTCTCTCTCTCTCTCACACACACACACACACACACACACACACACACACACCACACACACACACACACACACACACACACACACATACACACACACACACACACTCACACACGACACACACACAGCACACACACAGCTGGCTGCCGCGGCAGGCGCTGTTTCTCACTGCTGGGCACTCAGAGCGCTTTCACGATTTTGTAGCCAACAGCAAGGGTAGGTTGCTTCACGCTTTCAACATTTTGTGACAGAGAAAAAAAAATTCAATCTTGTTCTTAAAAAGAAAAAAAAAAAAAATCGTTCATTTTCATGTGTGTTTACTCAGTGTGTGTGTGGGGGGGGGGGAGGGGGGGCGGTGATAACTATATTAATACGTCGACAAGAATTTTGGCCCCATTGAACACCCGCGTTCTGTGGATGTTATGGTCATTGGACGAACAATTGAATATCTGTTCATCAAACTGGCCTTAGGAGACAGCTGGACAGGAACGGCCAGGACAGGGGGGTCTGGCAGATGATGTTGATGGTCATTGCTCTGTGGCGCAAAACAACGAACTTGTTTGTTTTTTTTCCTCAAACTCTATTTTGGAAACTACATCAGTGAATGACCCTCGGTTTGGGGGCTTGTGACAGACAGCGCTCTTTGTTTTGTTGCTCCCCTTTGTTTTAGTGATGGTAGTTAATCGCCTGATTGCCAACATCTGTTTCTAGTTTCGAAAAATCACTTAAATCAACATTTTAAGCGTGTCCGAAAGAAGATGGTGGTTTGTGCCAGGTCAAAGCCGTGTTACTTCTTAAACGTCGTTGGTTGGGGGGGGGGGGGGGGGGGGGAGGTGATGGATCACCTCCAAGTAAAATAACGTGAATGGGATACTGTATGGTATGGCAATTCATTGTGTTACAGCCTTAGCCTGCTTTGCCCTGTCCTTCATTACATTGTGCTGTGTTTTGTTCTGTTGCATTCTATTGTGGGACAAACGACCTTGAAAAACGTCATGGAGAAGCAGGTTTTTATGAAGAGGAGGTCTTGATCAGAAAGTAGGCAGGCCGGCATAGACACACGCATATGTGCAAATCTTTTCCAAATCTTTTGAAAAGGTATCCAGTATTACCTAGTATGAAATGAAATAAAACTTTGTATAGTAAGAAAAAAGAAGGGAAAAAGAAAACGAAAAGCCGGAGAGCCATTGCAAAATAAAGGAAAGAAGAACAAAAATAAAATAAAGAATTTGAAAAAAAAAAAAGCAGAAAAGA
The DNA here is from genome assembly GCA_016801955.1 of Conus betulinus. NCBI lineage: Eukaryota > Metazoa > Mollusca > Gastropoda > Neogastropoda > Conidae > Conus > Conus betulinus. Next base: position 150,731 of record JADBJO010000434.1, on the reverse strand, counting down.
AGGGGCATACGTCACGGGCGTCTTTTTCTTCTTTTCTTTCTTTCTTTTTTTTTTTTTTTTAAACCCAGCCTTCCTACCACCATTACTTTTTGTGCTTGACCCAAAATGACACAACTGTTTGCTTGTAACGTCCAAAGGAAGCAAAAAAAAAAAAAACAAAAAAAAAAAAAAAAAAAAAAAGGGGGAAAAAAAAAAAACGGATGTGGGAGAGAACAAGAACAAGAAATAAAGAAAAGACCACCTTCCCCCGTCCAGCATTGAAACAGGAATCTGTCGCCCTGGACTGTACCCCGAAGATGAGCTACCACCACCACCACTACACACCCAGCTACCCACCCTTCCCTCTCCGTTTTACCCTATTCCTTTGCCCCCCTCCCATCCCCTCCCTGTGGGACACATCCCTGATTTAAGTCCGGGAGGCCGCAACTGAGAGGGGGGAATACCTGTCATCGGTGACACCGGACCCCCGCTCAAGTCCAGACTTCTCGAGGGCATCGCACGAGCAGGGGAAGGGGGGGGGGGGGGGGGGGGGGGGGGGGGGGGGGGGAGTCTCAGACTCTCAGACTGGTCGCCACGTCTGCATGCACTGCGTTGCCTTTGTTGTCTGCTCCGCCATACCTACCGGGCAGAACCATAAAACACACAGAAATGGAGAGAGGGCGGGCGGGGGGTAGGGGAGGGAGAGGCGTAATTGGCAGTGTGCAGATGGTTGTGTTATATCATCCCATGATCGTCTGGATGTGAGGTTGCTGTGACATAGATTGTCCTCCGTTTCCAGCTGCGCAATTATTGTTGCCTTTTATGTTCCTGTTCGTTTGTTTGATAGATTACGCCAGAGATCTTACATACATAGGGGGTGAGCAACTCTCTGATCCACGAGGCGAGTACATGGAAAATTTGTGTGTGTGTGTGTGTGTGTGTGTGTGTGTGTGTGTGTGTGTGTGTGTGTGTGTGTGTAAAGTGTGCAATGCTCGTAAAGGGTTAATCTACATCATCCAGACGCCATGTTTCTAATTCGCACTGTCTTTCTCAGTCCCTCTGACGCAGCTTTTTCTTTCATTTATAAATCTCTGCCGGAGTCATCGTTTAACGACAGAGGAACTGTTTGTCTCGGATTGTTTCGCCCTAATTACTTATTTTTTTCATTCTTCAACTATTTCTCTCTCTCTCTCTCTCTCTCTCTCTCTCTCTCTCTCTCTCCCTCTCTCTCTCTCTCTCTGTCTCAAACGTTGTGACCTATTGCTCTGAAATGGCCTTTTTCGTGACTGGACTGTAAACACATAACCAGAATTGAGTTGCGGTCCACTCTCATGGTAATTTGTTTGTTGTTTTTCTTTCTTTCTTTTCTCTTTTTCTTTCCTTCTTTTTCTTTCCTTCTTTCTTCCTTTCTTTCTGTCTGTTTCTTTCTATCTATCTTTCTTTCCCCTTTGTAACCCAGTGTCCTGATATGGCATGTTTTGTTCGTTTGGGGTATACACACGTGAACGGAATTGAGTTGTGATAGCTTCACCTGTTTTCGGTCTATCAAGTCTGTGCACCTTGTTCCAGTTTACAACACGCCAGCTCTTGGGCTGTGATCTGGAAACTGGGTAGTCTGTGGACGCTGTCTAGAGAGGAATCTGGCTACCCAACTTGTAGCATCCTCAGTCGGATATCACTCTCAGTGAACAGACGTTAAACTAAAGAACTGTTTAACTTGTAACGTCCTTTTCACACTATGGCGTTTTCTTGCGTAGTTTGTTGCACCGTTATGGTGATGACTTTTTTTTGTCCTGTGTGGGAGTGGACAGTTGAGCCGAACAGGCTTCAGAATGACTTATTTTTACACGCTTTAATCGTGTCAGTAGTTATGCTATAATGTGATGGTGTACGTAACATGTATATACATGTATGTTGGTTGATTGGTGTGCGTGCGCGCGTGCGCGTGTGCGCGCGTGTGTGTGTGTGTGTGTGTGTGTGTGTGTGTGTGTGTGCGTGCGCGTGCATGCGTGCGTGCGTGCGTGCGTGCGTGCGTGCGCAGGACTTTGTTGTCTTTGTGGTGATGGTTCATAACAGTTCAGCTAGGCTGTAATAACATTGAGACTGAGGCACCACACCACCAGCACGACATCAACCTTCAGATGGCCATGGAAAGTTCCAGTTTTTACTTTGGGCGCCTCTGTAGTTGGAACTTGAAACGTCTCACCAGAGATCTTGTATTAGGCTGTGAGACAGAGAGCTCGGACAGGCACATTACCAGAACAGTAAGGACAAGAGTGTTGATGAAGTCTCTGTTTGAACACGCTCATTTGCGCTCTCTTTAGATGTAATATGTGAGATTCCCCATGTAATACATCGTCATGGTTATAGCTTCACATAGTTACGTCATTTTCTCTGCTGATGAAAACTGGTATGAGCTCAGCCTCCTTCGTACAATTGCCGTGAACGCACCTTGCGTTTTTTTTTCTTTTATAATACACAAAACATCTATAATAATACATGTCTTGGCGTACATGTTTTGAGAAGGAAGCCCTCGCGAAGAATAACTCTTCCAGACTGTCCATACTTCAAAGGCAAGCGTTCGTATCTCTTTATACAAGATCTCTGGTTTGAGTGTGAACTCCCTGCAGTGGCCCGGTAAGGCAACCAGAGACCCATTTTAGCCGTGTTCTTTAAGGCCTTACGGTGGGGCAGCAAAGGACTTTTTGGTCCTCGCCTATATCCTCTCCTAGTGTGTCTGTGCGTCCAGACCATGGTTAAATATATATCAAACAAAGAAGATGAGACTGACGTTAAGGACTTTTCACATCATGGCTGTCAAACTCCTTTCCGCCTTCTCTCTATCGAAATAGTGAGACCACTTTGTCGCACTATATTGTGCTCTCTTCTTTCCCTGTTGCGTTGTGGAATGCATTTGGATGAATATAAAACTTACAACAGACATTATTTCCACATACCATTCATTATACGTGGTGGGTGTTTTCGTGTTTCTTCTGCGACCGTCCGAACACGCTGACAAGGATCACAGGATGTTGAGCGACAGTTGTTACATAAAATCTGCACATGGAATACCTTGTCAGTATCTTGGCTGAGAACTACTCTTTCAGCAGCAAACGTTTTTAAGGACGAGAAATGATGAGGAAAGAGGTTGGCTAACAATCGACGTAAAGAAGTAAACAGCATTTGCTTTGAATTGTTTAGGTTTTGTTTTCTTCTTTGTGACTTTTTTTTTAGTCCCGCCCACGGGATTATGTGGATTGTTCATTATTTTTTTAAATCATGTCCTAAAGTAGAAGAAGCGTATAGGATCGCTCTCTCTGTCTGTCTCTCTCTCTCTCTCTCTCTCTCTCTCTCTCTCTCTCTCTCTCTCTCTCTCTCTCTCTCTCTCTCTCTCTCTCTCGCTTTCTCTCTCTCTTAATTTTTTATTTCCTCCTTCAAGTTGGGGGGGGGGGGGGGGGGGGGGGGGGGGGGGTTTTTTTTTTCTTTTTTGACTTTGTTTATTTTGTGTTTACTTTTTTTCCCCTTTTTTCCTTGCTGCCTTTCTGGTTTCATTTGACAGGTTCGCTGGTTTTCTTCCCAGCATCCCATCTTTCTCCACCTAAGGTTCTCTTTCCCTTCCTTCCTCTCATCTTCCGCCGTGTCCGCCTCAATCAGCCTAAAATACGCAGAAAGAAAGAAACACTGTAAAATGAAAAAAAAAATGTTTTTCAGCTTCTGTGTGTGATTGTAAAATAAAACAAAAGTGTATTTGTTTTGTTCTAACTTCACCCAGTCCATTTTGGACATGATCGTATTCTTCTACCTCTTGTTCTTCTCCCTCACTCTGTAGGGAGGCAGTGGACCGCCGCCGCTCTGAAGAACAGTTCTTCAGTTTCCTCCAGTAGTTCTGTCGGTTAGTGCCAAGGTTTGGGTCTCAGCAAACGGTTTTTCTGCTGCTCATCCTTAAAATATTGTCAGTCATATTTATTTTTCTGTGCGGCCCAAGGCCTCCGCATGTCCACGATGGAAAATAAGTGACGTTGTACTCATTTAATGTTCTGCAGTTAGGGTTGTGGGATTTTTCAGAATAAGAAATTAGGGTTCCTTCAATAACGCTATTCATATTCTAGTGTAAGAAAAAAAAATTTTTTCTCTCTAAAATGAATGAATAAATCGGTCAGCAGCAAAAACAACACCCAATAAACAAACAAAACCGGAAGTGGTAGTGTGTCCTGTCGTTCAAGATGTAGAGGGAGGTCAGACCACGTCCTGTGATGTCGTCTGCTTCCTCTTTTCATCGTATTTTCAGAACTCATTGTGTTTTCCTTTTGTCTGGAGAGGTTCTTCCGAGTGTTGTTTTGTCGTCTGCTTTAAAGCCAGCTCGGGAGTTCTTCCAGTTTCTCTCTGATGTCGTCTGCCTGAGAGTCTGGTGGCCTGGCGAGTCAGACGGGGTGTCTGCTGCCTTTGTTTTCTCTGCTGGGGCCCGCCATCTTTGAAAGGAAAGGGAGCTAACAGATCAGAAGTGTCCTCTTCAGGAGCAGCCTTTCGTAGGATAGGCTTGTGTGTGTGTGTGTGTGTGTGTGTGTGTGTGTGTGTGTGTGTGTGTGTGTGTGTGTGTGTGTGTGTGTGTGTGTGTGTGTGTGTGTGTGTGTGTTGTGTGTGTGTGTGGTTTGTGTGTATGTGTGTGTGTGTGTGTGTGTGTGTGTGTGTGTGTGTGTGTGTGTGTGTGTGTGTGTGCATGTGGTGTGTGTGTGTGTGTTGAAGTGATGAATGGTGCGCTTACGCGCGCGCGCGCAAATGTGTGTGTGTGTGTGTATGTGTGTGTGTGTGTGTGTGTGTGTGTGTGTGTGTGTGTGTGTGTGTGGAAGTGAAGTGTAGTGCGTGTGTGTCTGTGTCCCTGGCTAACTGTCTGTGAGGTTGTAGTGATGTATTGGTTTCGTCAGTAAGGAAGGATGGCATGTTAGAGTCAGCAAAACATTGAAGATTTCTGGGTTTTATATAACCTCCTATCGGCATTCCCTGATCATTCTAAAATAAATCTTCTTTTCATATCCAGGGTACATATATGAAGTATACGGCATGGTTTAATACGAATCAATGAAACATTAAAATATGCAGATTATTTCTTTATAAATAGAGACGAGGACAGTAATATCATTTCAGAGTCCCAATAGGGGCCGGAATAGCTCGTGGTAGAGCGGCCGGACTCGTTATCTTGGGGTTGCGGGTTCGAATCTCCGCCGGGCCGGTTCGGTACAGGGGGATTTTTCCCTGGAGTTAACATTAGTTTTGACTCCATTTCCCACACAGTCCTTCGAATAAGATTATAAACCGAGGTTCCGTGTGTCGCACGCACAACATCTGGCATACACGTAAAATCCCATCACCAACTTTCGGAAGAGAAGGCCAGTTTGGCCGTTGGTATGGATGACACGTTACACACAGCATGCACCTTTCCCGAAGGTGGACTATGGCTGCCTTAATGGCGGGATAAAAAAAACGGTCAAACACACAAAACTCCACTCCCTTTGTTGGGGTGGATGGGATTAATCCTTGCCCGTCTATACAGGGAGTGTCCACAGGCTGTATATAATTTTTGAAAAATTTGTTTTTTAGCATTAACTCCAGGACATTGTCTTATGTATGAAAGAGAGGAAGCCTATTTCATTTAATGTGTTTTCACTCAGATGTGACGTTTATAAAATTATAAAAAAAAAAAAAAAAAAAAAAAAAAAAAACGCACACAAAGTACCATCATCAATAAATAAGAACGTGAAATAAGCAGAAGGGAAAATACATAACTAATCGGACCAAGCCATGCACTTCAGCGTCCAGTATTGTATAGTATAAAATCCTTGTTATTTAACAGATTATCAACCAGTTTATCTGGAAGGCATGATTTAGTAATACCATAACTGTAAGATAGTATATTCAGCTTTGAACATCCCTGAAGAAGAATATGCTGATTGGAACCATTGTTGCCATAAATGCAGTTTGTTTGCTTAGAATATTTAATCTTTCAATGCACGGAGTCTCATTCCATATAGTTAATTTGCAACATGTCTCGGCCTGAAAAATACGAGTGAAATTGATGAGGCTCTGGATTATTTTTTTTTAATCTGAATATAGTTTTTTTTTATAGTGATAATAATGATTATTTATGTAGTCTTACGTGATAAGCCCTAAGCGCTTACAAACACATAAAAGGTTGAAGAAAACATAAATGAAACCAATAGAGAAGATGAATATTGCAAGTGCAGTGTATCTACAAACAATGGTGCATATTCACACACACACACACACACACACACACACACACACACACACACACACACACACACACACACAACAACAACAACAACAACAACAACAACAACAACAACAACAACAACAACACCATGCGCCCCCCCCCCCCCCCACCCCCATTAGTCGCAGAATCAATTTGATGGGCAAGGGAAGGGAAGAAAGAACAGCTATTGATAGGTGAAGATGGTTGTTTTAAGAGATGCCTTAAAGGAAGACAGAGAGTTTGAACGAAGCAAAGATATTGGGAAGTTTATTCCAAGTATTTCTTACAAATATGAAACACAATTCATTGGATGACAAAATAATGATCGAAGTTTCTGGCACCTAGTGTGGCTTTTTTTTTTTTTTTTTTTTTTTTTGTTATCTGATTTTCAAATATTCGACAGTGACAGGGAACCCAAAAACATTATTAATACTTGATCCCTTTATGATAAGACAAACTGAATGGACAAGACGTTTTATCCCAAAGATCATATCAGTACGCTGTCACTTCCATTCATTGCTGATAACAGAAAATACTGCTTTCAAATCAACACAAATCTGAAATCTAAAGATTGTCATCGGTGAAATTATGACACATGATGAAATGGCATGACTAATGCAATCAGCAAAAGATGAAGTTGATTTTGAACAAAAAATAGATGAATGTTAGAATGTTTAAGTTTTGTCTTTTTCTTTCCTCGCTGTCTCCTTTATTCATAATATTAAAGTATATGTTGAGCTATATCATTGTTGAATTCTGTAAACTTCCTTGCGGTGGGGATGAAGAGAATTCGGCGCTCAGCTGTTGTGAACCATTTCTGACGCGAGAAGAAACGTGGTCAAAGGGAAAGCACTCTTGTAGATTCGTACCGAGTGCAAAAATGACAAAGGCACTTCCTACTAGTCAGAGGACTTTGCGATTTTTGTGAAGGAGGAAAAATAATGGCTGACTATAATTCGACAAGACTCCATTTGCTCATAGGCCCCCGAGCCTTTCAGATGATATGACCGACAAGAATCACAATCCGCGGAGAATGGAGGGGGACGGAGGGAATCTACTTAAGCTTACATCCACATTATCTAATTGATAACCAAATGGGCATTAACAATACTAGTTTTCATGTCAGATGTTCGGGAATCGTACTCGTCATTCTTTACTCTGTGTTCGGTTTCTACGCGTGTTTCAGCGGTTGGTACGAGCAGTCAAACACCTTGATGCCAGTCTGTCAAAGTTCGGTACGATGTTCTCAGATTCTTCTTACGTACCGCAAAATTCGTTCATGCGGTCAGTTTCCTTGAATACCCATACACTCACCCTCCTCTGTCAGCCTCCCGTAGCTGAAATTCATACGCCTATGTCTCGGACACAAGAATGTGTTGCTGACCATTGTACAGAGTTCTAAGACTTTGAGGGATATAACAAATTTCAACCGTGGATGGCTGCATGTAACATGAGACCTATGTGTCGTAAGGATCCTAACGCACCTGTTCAGAGAGCGGCAAAGTTCAAACGATTGCAACGGCCTCTCAAGGTGGTAGGAACAAATTTTCAGCCTGAGAGGAACAGAAAAACCGTCATGACAAAAGGGAAGGAAAGGGATGCCCCTGATTCTGCTCGAATGGAGAAAAAGTGTAGGGGGTGGGGTGGGGAGGGATCCTTCAACCTGGTGGAAGAACCGTCTTCGCTTTAATTGGGATCACCTTGAACTCGCCCACGATCACTGTGCCATACCGCCCCTCCCCCCGCTCTCTCTGTCACACTCTCACTCTCTCCCCCTCCCTTCTCGCGCCGCCAGAGAGCCATTGAATCGGGTATCGGGTAGGACAAAGCCAACCGCCGGGGCAAGTTGCTGCAGGCCTGATGCGGGGCTGGCTGGCAGGGGCCGGGCCGGGGGTCGGGTGACCTCGGGAGGTAAGGCTACCCGCTTTTAAAAACGTGCGCCGCTGCTTGACGAAGTCGACAACTTTGTTTCCTCTCAGCTTTGAAGGCTGGAGGGGGAGCAGCAGGGGGCGCGCTGAGGAGAGAGACAGGGAGCAGGGCATCGCCTTGAGGGGGGACAGAAAGGAACAGGCAGGGAGGAGTCGGGATGAAGATGAGGAGCGTGCTGGTGTTCATTATGGTGGTCGGGTGGAGGGAGGGTCTGGGGGAGGACCTTTGAAGACGCCGATGATGTCTTTCTTCCTGGTGCGTGCTGTTTGGTGTGACTGGGCGTAGCAAGACAGTGCGGGAGGGTACCCCCGCCTCTTGTGGCCCCCGGCTAGGCTGGGGGGGTGACAGTTTGCGAAAGCTGACAGCCAAAGTCACTTTTCGTTGTTGTAAAAAGTTATTTTTCATAATGAATGGATGGGCATTGTTCACTTTATCATCATCATCATCTCTAACATCGTTATGCACTGGAAGTAAATCGAAGTATCCTGGATCTCTTCTCACCAAGGAAAACTCAACATTGTAAATCAAGACCAGTCTCTCTCAGGCTGTCTGCCATGATGAGACTCTCGCCCTGGAAAAACCAGAGCCGCGGGGTCATGTAAAACTAATGGCGACATAGAGCCTGACAGCTGCATGAGCAGTTGGTGAATTTGCCCACAAAGTGGACGGACTATAAGTCCGCTACGGGCATCAGCCTGAATCTTCCCAATGAAAATACAAATCTACATGTCAACGATGACATCCACTTTCTGTATGGGTGTGAGAGATGGACATAGACAGCAGAACTGAAGATACAATCCAGGTGTTCAGCAATAAATGGTTCAGATTCTGGAGAGCAAGGATGGTGCAATTTCTGTTTGAATTAAACAGATGACGTAACTTTTCTTTTTTCTTCTTCTCTTTTGTTCATGGGAACAAAAAGAATGGCTGAACATAATTTGAGAGAAGAAAAAACCTTTTCGATCTTTCGCTCTTTAACGCAACATCATGTTTGCATCCAAGATTAACTGGACTTTGGCAGGGAAGAAGGTGAAATAAACAGGTGATTATTGACGTCTCAAAGTGAGGTGACTGCAGGCAGACATTGAAACAAACTTAAAAGAAAAATCACTGTCTCCCGAACGAAAGGGGCAAACAAATTACAAGACAAAACACGACGCGTTTCGACTTCTCCGGTCTTCTTCAGGCAAGATAAACATCTATCTTTTGAAACTGGGGACAAAATGGATGAGGAGATCGGTGATGTTCGTTCTTCGTTTTCATTATCTCGAATATTTCTTGTCTTGCCTGAAGAGAAAGCGAACACTTATCTCCCGCCCGTGTATTTGTATATCTCTCTCTCTCTCTCTCTCTCTCTCTCTCTCTCTCTCTCTCTCTCTCTCTCTCTCTCTCTCTCTCCTCTCACACACACACACACACACACACACACACACACACACACACACAACACACACACACACACAAATATATAGATAGATAGACACAGAGAGAGATGTGTGTGTGTGTGTTTAGAGAGAGAGAGAGAGAGAGAGAGAGAGAGAGAGAGAGAGAGATTGGTGGGGGAGGGGGTTGTCCACATGGAAAATCATATAAAGGGGAAAGAGAGGAGCAGGAAGACGACAGCTTTTGCACTTTCCCTGGAGATTGAGAAAACGACATGTAATATCGTTATATTTACAAGCAAGCATGCTCCTAGCAGAATGCAGTCAGTAGTTGTGGTGCATGGCATGAAGGCGATTACACCTGCGGTGAGTGCTCATACTTGATCAGCTATGACGATTCCATCAGTCGTAAACCCTGTCACTGAAACTAATCAGGATTTTTTTTTTTGGGGGGGTCTAAATTAGTACTATATTGAATGAAACTGGAGCACTACGTAGAGACATTGAAGCTACACTAGAGAATACAACGTTCAACTTTCGTTCATTATCAAATCAGAAAAGCAACAGAGTACATGACTTTCACCGACGAATGCTGAAATGTTTCCTCGGTTTAGCGCTGTCCACGAAGATGATTGTGTACTGAGCTATCGGGGATCCGGTGAATTCTGTGAAGGGCATGACCTTCAGTTAACGAGGGTCATTACCTCAACGTCACTTAGCTTGTTAAAATTGTCCGGGGGGGGGGGGGGGGGGGGGGGGGGGGGGGGAAGGGGGGGGGGTGGTGGGTAGAGGAGTCATTAGCAACCTTCACACCAAGCCCTTATGTTGAAAACTGTTGTCTTCTCTCTTTTTCACTGGTCAAGCTGGAAGAAACAGACGACGAAGAAGACAGCCACAACAAGAACGTTCTGACCACCCTGAGCCAATCATCGAAGTTCGAAAGTTCGGGACCGTGGGCTGAGATGTTTGTTACGTCATAACCTCTCCATTGTGTTGGATGGAGCCGTGGATGGACGATTTTCATTCCACCAAAACCTCTCCAACCGACAATGTCCACTTGGCACACTTCGACGCCACAGAAGTGTGAGGGTGTTCAGGTGCTGGAGAAGGGAGAGAGGTCTACAGACGCTTGAAGACAGGTAGTGCAGGGCCTTTGATGGATGGGGTGCGGAGTCCTGCCGGCACCCTGCGGAGCAGTAAACATCCCTGGCTGTTGAAGCCCGTCTGCCTATTGAAACCCCGTGTAAGCACCCCAGCAGTTAGAGCTCCCACCTACCATCCCCAGCCTACTGCTGCTCATCTTTCTCCCGCTGCTGAAGTATCGGGCAAGGTCTCTGTGAGTCTTTCTCCCCCCTCTCTGGTGTTTGGCCCAGCATGGGGTGGTCATTAGAACCCCGATCGGCTCGCGTCCGGTCCGCTCTTCCAAGACAGCCACATTCAAACATGCTCTATAGAAGCGTGACCAAGTATCCAAGTATTGGAGGGGGGGTGGGGGACGGGGGAGGGGGGAGATGACGGGGGGAGGGGGGGGGGGGGACGGGCTAAGCGTTTCGAGAAGTGGCAAGCTGTGAGCTGACGGTTGGGGGCGAGTTTTTCTGACACTTGAACACCATTGACGGCTTCTCGTAGAGGGTGTAGGTGTGACTCGTTGAGATCGTTTGACCGTTAGGCTGTGAGGACCCGGACATTTAATGTGGAGAATGATGGCACTGCTGGTCAGCTTCTCCCCTCCGTGGACACGAATCAGCGACTGCAGGTGTGTTGGGCTCGTGCCGGTGATCGTTAAATGACGTCAGCCGATTCATCACTGATGTGGTGCTCACGTTGAGTTCAGATTAGCTATGTTCAGGCACCACTGTTTGTCCCTGTTTTGCACTGCTTGGATCGTTCAATAACATTTTTGCTAGTGTACTTTTATACAAGTTTTGGTGTATATATATATATATATATATATATATATATATTTTATTTATATATATAAGTTTAAAAGTGTGATTAAAATGGAGATTAAAACCAAACAAAATTGTTTCGAGCAATGGCTCTCGTCAGGGTACCTGACAGACAGACAACGAAAAAAACTACCCGAGTTCAGGCAAACAAATTTTCCGCATGTTTTTAATACATATGTGTTTTGATACCCTGACGAGAGCCATTGCTCGAAACAATTTTGTTGGTTTTAATCTCCATTTTAATCACACTTTTAAACTTATGTCGCTCCCTTATTGGTTGAGCATTTTTAGAGTTTTTACCGGCTCTCTAATCTTATTTGTGATATATATATATATATATATATATATATATATATATATATATATATATATATATATATATATATATATATATATACTGCCAGTCAGCACGACGATTGCTAATTTTTTCGTTGTTTGTCTGTTTGTTTTCTGGTTGGTTGTTACCATATTCCGAGTTCAGGCAACCAAATTTTTCGCATGTTTTTAATACATGTGTGTTTTCAGTCAGAGTCACGTGTTTTGTTCAAAGCGCATGACTGTTACTGTCTTTTTCTTTTTATTACATAGACCGTTAATCCAGCCCTAGTTTTCCAACCTTTTACAGTGTATACCATTCAGTCAGCACCATTCTGTTCAAAATGTTGCTGCATATATCAAACAAGACTACTTCTTAATGGATCCTGCTGGAAGCAGTAGGTTATCTTTTCATTTCTGTTTACTAGAATGCATCCGTTTGAGAACATTTTGCTACTTCTTGCTACCTGTATCTTTCAGACACTGCTGCTGCTGCCTTCTTTTTACACGCACCTCATAGCAGCAAAGTACTTACCGTACATATCGTACGTGGCTGCAGCACTTTCCGTTTTAACGGAAATTCGTCTGTTTAAAGCTACAAAAAAAAAAATAATGACAGTAAATAAGTAAATGAATTGAAACCAAAAATTGATGAATGAAATCATCCGTCATTTCTGAATACATCGAACAAAACGTAAATCAAGCTTATATCGTGCAGACGGCACATTTCATACACGCACACCTACTTTTCACAACATGTACAGTTCAGACACAACTGTTGTTGTTTTTTTTTTTTTCTGCTCATCTATATTGCTATATAAATCGTTCAGGCATTGATGCCAGTGTAATCTGTTTACCTTTTACTACGTGTCTTGTTCAGACACTGCTACTTTACTTCTTCGGCTGTCAATATCGTTCGGGCAACATTGATAGCACTCTCTATCCCTGTTTTCGTTCCTACATGTTTTACAACATTTGTGTAACGAACTGGACGGACTGTGCAGCCTATGAACACCTAGAAGATTACAGTGTTTGCCTTCCCACCCGCCTTCCCACCCCCCCCCCCTCCTCCCTCACCTCCCACCCACCCCCTTTTTTATTTGGTTGGTTGTTTGTTTTGTACTTTTTAACAACATGTACTCTGTGGGCATTTTCTAGAGGGAAACATGGCAATATTATAAATGTGCGCGCGTGTGTGTGTGTGTGTTTCTTTCTTTCTTTCCTTTTCTTTTTATTGTTACGCCTTTTGGCGTCAACGAATGGCGGAAAGCCACCATTACAAATCGGCGGGACAGATCAGCCCGGAAAAGAGTGATTGCATTGTTTAGTTCGGTTATTCGGTTTTTCCTAGAGAAGAGTATTGGCATTGGAGGCAAGAACATTTAGCATCATGCCCTGTACACCAGTCCTAGAGAGCACCCACCAGAGCACTGAATGAGAGATAGTATCAAAAGCTTCATAAAGGTCAACAAAAGCAATATATAATTTGGCGTTATTTGCAACTGCTTCTCTATATGGCGTACAAGGCAAAGATATGGTCCACTGTAGAGTGTCCACGCCTGAAGCCCGCCTGAGCATCAGTTATGGCAGAATGTGCCTCTGCCCATTTCATCAGCCTAGCATTCAGAACCCCTGTGAAAACTTTGTTGACACAGCTGAGCAAACTGATTCCCCTATAGTTGTCAGGACTGTCTGGGTCCCCCTTTTTTATACAGTGGTACTATAATTGACTTGGTCCATTCTTTAGGGAAAATACCAGTGATGAAAATACGGTTAAAAAAGTTTCAACAAAAAGGGATCACCTGAGACCCGGCTTTCTGTAGAAATTCATTTATAACCATATCAGGCCCTGCAGACTTTCCACATTTGGGCTTACATAATGCTTGACTCACTTCCTGTTCAGTTATCATGGGGTCCAAAATTCCGTCGAAGTGCTCATAGTCAATAACCACTTCTTGTTCATCCTCATCAATTTCTACACCTGGACGTAACAGTCTCGAGAAAATGATCAAACCAGTTGTGTAAAGACACCTACCGTATACTGGCCGAGTTCTTCTGCACTGTTTAACTTCTTTCCAAAAAGTCAAGGGATCGGCCACTGACTGCTCGAGTCTGCGTACCCTGTCTGCTCTGAAGGCACATTCTTTCACTTTGATCAAAGTTTTATACTGTTTTCTTTGAGCTGTGTAAGTAACTTTGTCTCTCTATCTGAGCGGGACCTCCTGTATCGACTCAATGCCCTGCTTGAGGCTTAAACATTTAAAAAAAAAAAAAAAAGCCTCAAGCAGTGAAGAGAGAGAGAGAGAGAGAGAGAGAGAGAGGGGGGGGAGAGAAAGGGGGTGGAGTAGGGAGAGAGAGAGAGAGAGAGAGAGAGAGAGAGAGAGAGAGAGAGAGAGAGAGAGAGAGAGAGAATAACGAACTGCTGTCTTATTCAGCTCCTTTTCGTTCATAACCTCTTAATTTTCAATGCGAACAAAATAAGTGTCCTTAGGAGCCACAGATCATTCTTTACTTGTTTGTCCATCTGTTTGTTTCAGTAGGCTAACCAGTAAACCGAAACGCCCTCCAGTACTCAGAAATTCGACAAACTGCAACCCGACAGTTTGGGCAAGTTTTTCTGACACTGGCACGACGAAGGCACCGGGGCAATGAGAAGTTTGTGTGGCACTTCCCCGAATCATTGACAGCTCGGCTGTGATAAGCAGGACACGTGTGGAGAGCGATGACACCCACGGTCATTACATGGCCAGTGTCTGGAGGCGCGTGCCGCTAATCGTCGGCGACGTTCACCAACCCGTCACCCATGTCCTGTTCAAGTGCTCTGCACGGTTCATTTGTCGGATTTAACGAACCGAACGGTGTGTGGAACGGTCTGTCTGTCTCCGGGGCCCTTTCACATGCGTACGTCTCCGATGCGTTTTCGGCCCTCGTTTGGGACGCAGCAGGCTTGACAGGTGAAGAAACGACAGAAAAACGTGAGGGGAACAACAGCAAGGCTGGTTTGCCGGTGGGTAAGGTGCGGGGAAAACGCTGTCACGATTGAGGCGATTTTCTTATCTTTTAGCCAGTGGGAAAGAAGCATGTGATTTGTAAGATCACAAAAGATTAATCGAATGTGATATGGATTGATCGTTTTTACATATATAAATCGGTTCTTTCTGCTGTGACTCGACTTTTTGTGCAAGATGACCTGTTAAAAAAAAAAAAAAAAAAAAAAAAAAAAAACGAGTTTTGTTGCGCGCGCGTGTGTGTGTGTGTGTGTGTGTGTGTGTGTGTGGAAGGGAGAGGGGGCAGGGGGAAGGAAGAAGTGGGGAGAGTTCATCGTCTTCTATTTTCATGTTCTTGAATCCAGCCACGTCCTCCGACAAGCGAATGTGCTGAAATCGCTGGCTGGCCAACCATTACCAGACAAAACTCTCCTGCCAACTCTGACCTTGAACGGCTGCATTCACCGCCATTTTCAAGAACGGACATGGGCTCAGCGGTCGTGTGAACGATAAAACACGGAACTCGAACACCATGCTCTGCAACCGTCCAATATTCTACTGGCCACGTCACTCCGCCTGTGGCGCCTCTTGACGTGTAATGTGCCATTAATGTCTAACTGCCATACTTGGCTCAGTTCGTGTTGTTTTACAGCCTAGCTGATCGTAAAGGGTCATATCTTGGCTGTACAAGGAAAAGAAATATTTTCGTCAGAGACGATCCCTCGAACGAAGGAAACAGAGAAGTGAGAAACTGAGCGGTCCTCCCCCAGCCCCCCCCCCCCCCCCTCTCTCTCTCTCTCTCTCTCTCGATCAACACGCACGCACGTGCGCGCGGACTCACACACACACACACACACACACACACACACACGCACACGCACGCACGCACGCACGCACATACGCACACACACAACATAGACACACAGAATTTATACATTTTTTTTTAATCAGTGTAGCGAAGCCGACCACTTAGGGCTTTTTCAACGATCACATCTTGGGTTGTGGGGGGGGGGGGGGGGGGGGGGGGGGGGAGGGGAAAACAGACCTTGAAGGTAAAAGTTACAACCTGAAAAGAAAAATTAAAACAAACAAAACAGTGACACGGTAGCTAAGTTACTGACATCCTTCAGACTAGGCCGTAGTAAGAGCGCCGGTCACGCCGCTTGATTTCTTGGTCCCGGGTTTTAAAAAAAAAAAAAAAAACAGGATGAAAAAAAAACATTAAAACATGGTAACAACAACAACAACAACAACAACAAACGTTTCAAACGTCACACGGGCAAACAGGCACTGCGGAATGGACGGCTAGTGTCCACTGTGGACAATGAGTACAGGTTTCTCTGACTAATCGCCAGATCGCAATAAAACAACCTGACCTTCATAACATATCTAAGGAGAAAAAGGAATTTATGAGTTTCCATCCGCCGGGCCGTTTCGGTACAGGGGGATTTTCCCCTCGGAGCTAACATTAGTTCTGACTCCATTTCCCATGCAGTCCTTCGAATGAGACTATAAACCGAGGTTCCGTGTGTGAACATACGCATAACATCTTGCACACACGTAAAATCCCATCACCAACTTTCGGAGAGAAGGCCAGTTTGCCCTTTCATATGGATGACACGTTACACATAGCATGCACCTTCTCCGAAGATGGAGTGTGACTACCTTAATGGCGGGATGAAACAAAGGTAATGCACACAAAACTCCACTCCCTTTATTGGGTAGATGGGATTAATACGTGCCTGTCCATATAGGGAGTGTCCGCAGGAGTATCAGCCTGTGTACGCAGAAGATGAAAAAGAGTTTCCCGAACAAAGACTGGGAAATGGTCCACAGAGGCAGACAGCAATAGACGACTGTGAAGACAAATAAAAATAACAAATGCACACCCAAAGAGAGTGATAGAAAAGAGGAAGTTACCAACATAGAACATCCAGCAAGCGGAGGAACGATCTGTACTGAAAAAAAAAGACCTCAGCATTCCCTCGGGGATTTCCATTTGTAGACTTCCTGAATTATTCAGAAACCGAAGTTGCCTTCAAACTTGAAGTCACAAGACACAAGCTCGGCTTGCTGCACTCAATTCCTTTCATTGGTAGCGCGCGGTATTTCGTAAAGTGAAATTTTGTTTACTCAACAGCAAAACAAAAAATAACAAAGTTCTCTCTCTCTCTCTCTCTCTCTCTCTCTCTCTCTCTCTCTCTCTCTGTGTGTGGGGTGTGACGACAAGACGAGAGGAGGGGGGGGGGGGGGGGGTGGGGTGGGGGGGGGGGGGGGGGGGGGGGGGGGGGGGAGTCCCAGCAAACGGCAACCCTCATTAACTCGCGTTAATCCTGGCTGCTTCCACCTTTTAGCCCGTCCCTGCTCCCCAGTTTTCTCACTTTAAGCAAGCTGCTGCGCTCTCTTATTCTTTCTTTCCTTTTTCTTTTTTTTTTTCTTCTTTTTTTAAATTCTTTCTTCCCCCCCCCCCCCTTCTCGGCCCCTTCCCCCTCTCTCCTCTACGACTCCATTCTCCTCCGCCCCACGCCCCCATCCCCTCCCCCGCACGTCGACAAAAGCCTCGGGCTCACAACTCTGACTTTATCCTCCGCCATTGTGGCAGTGATTTGGGAGGGTGGATTTTTGATTGTAGCGGGTGATTTTCCGGGTGGGTCTTTTTTTGTCCCGGACTCAGCAGGGGGGGGGGTTTGGGGGGGGGGGGGGTCCGATTATCTTTTCACCGGGGGTGTCCGCTGTTCAGGTCAAAAGCGGGGGGAAGTGAGGCGGCGGCTTTTGTGTGGGGGGCGTTTACCGCCGCCAGGATTCCTCTTTTAATTAGCCTAGGGGGTGATCATCACCTCTCACCTGCTTCGTTCCGGCAAAAGGGCCGACGACAATCCGTGTCTAACGTTACGTCTCCGCTTGTACCTCCGATCATTGCGAATCGCTGGTGAAATACAGCAGACATAAAATGGAAGAAAAAAAAAAAAAAAAAAAAAAAAAAAAAAATGGAGGGGGAAAAAAACTCTAGAGGGGAGAGGGGGGAAAAAAGGTAATTCGGGAAAGGCGAGAGTAGTGACACTTGACGCCAGTTTTGATTCCGGGGTCAGAAATCTACCGATAGAGTCATCTCCCCTTCGTTGTGCTCTTGTCCCCCGGAGGCGCCAGAGAGGCCTCGCGCGCGTGCGCACGCGTCACCCGTCGCTATTTTTTGTGCCTCCATTTCGCTGAAAATGAGAGGGTGGTGATGAAATCTCGAGACTCCAGCCTCCGATGTCGTCTGCTCACCAATTTCGCTTTGTCTTTGGATTTTTTGGGGGGATGAGAGGAAAAAGGGGGTGTGGGAGGTGAACGAGCTTCGTGGAGAGTGTCAGGGATAGACCTGAGGCGATGGGCGCTACTAGGTCTGATTTCCACCATTATACACAAGCCTGAAAGTAGCCGGATGGACAAGGAGGGGTGGGAAAGGGAGGAGAAGGAAGGAAGACAAGGGAATGGGGAAGGGGGTGAAAGAAAAGGGGTAAGGAGGGGAAGAAGGAGCGGGGAGAGGAGGGGAGGGGATTTTCCTGGCTATTCTTGGTTCTCATAGACAGCTGCGGTTTTATCTTGAATAGAAGAGAGAGAGAGGCTACGTGTGTGCGTGTGTCCATGTTCTCATATTTGTGTGTGGTGTGTGTCACGTTTTTGTGTGCAGCTAAGCATATTCTGAGAGAGCTATTTTGTTTTTTTTCCCTAAACTTATTGGGGGGGATGGCGGGGGTGGGGGTGGGGGGTGTGGGGGTTGTTTGCCTTTGTTTTCAGTCTGTGGTCTTACTATAGTCATGTTTCAAGTCATCATCTCCTTTTTTTTCTTCGGGACTGTGATCCAGAAGAGTGGGTCATTCTGGTCAGAACTCTGTGAGGCAACATGCAGACAGCCTTGAACCGATGCTTAAGCGGACTAGAACATTCTCCCCTTCTGCCAGCCCTGATATAGCCCTTTGGGGTCGATTGGGCTAAAAGCAACATCTCTCTCTCTCTCTCTCTCTCTCTCTCTCCTCTCTCTCTCTCTCTCTCTCTCTCTCTCTCTCTCTCTCCTCCTGCTCCCTCCTTCAGCGGTTGTTGCCATGTGCACATGTTCAGCATGAAGAAAGGGAAAGGCAGGGATTGGGGGAGCGAGGGGTTGGGGTAGGATGACTTGTTCAGGAAGGTTTTTGTGAGTCCTGTACATTCCGCTTGGCACGCCGTGTAGGCAGAACCGCCGAGCACTCTTTCAGTGCCAACTGACCCTCGCCTTCCAGAAATTCTGTACCAGTTATTTTCTCTTTTCAGTCACTCTCTGTGACTGCGTCCACCACCTCCCATCTTTCTTCCACAACACATGCACACACTTTTTCTTGAAAGGGAAGGGACGGGATGTCGTCTACTGTTTTGTTGTTGTTGTTTTCTGCCAGTATGACCATTCTCCTGTCTTCGTTCCGGAGAGTATGTGCGTGAAGGAAGAACCATCACAATTCTTCGATTTGCAGACGACATTGATGACCTAGCGGACAATGAAGAACTTGTCTACTTTGTCGAACGACTGAATGAAACTTCAACAAGCCGTGACATGGAAATCAGCACTGGGAAGAGTGCAGCTGATGGCCGGTGGAAACACCACCATCAGTACTGATATGACGGCCCACGGACAGAGGCTAGAATCTGTTCAACTATTCACCGACCTGGGAGCCATCATTACCAGCAAGGGACCCAAACCGAAAATCCTCTCCAGAGCATCAAAAACCACCACACAGCACTGTCCGGATTAAAACCTGTATGGAAGGATAAGAAGATCATGAAATACAAGATAAGGTTCCAGCGTGCACTGGTACATCTCGTCTCCGTGTGTGCATGCGAGACACGGACTCTCTCAGCGGATTTGGACAGAAAAATCCAAGCCGTGGAAAATGAGATTTTACCGCGAGATATTAAACATCAGATACACTGATCACGGCACTAATGTTCAAGCGTGTCAGACAATCAGCCAGCACACAAGACCATACGTAGATCTACCGACACCGGCCAGAAAGAGAAAACTACATCGGTAATGGCCATGTCACAAGATCCAGTAGAATTGCTAAAGCAGTCCTATAGCGAACTGTTGAAAGGGGGGGGGGGGGGGGGGGGGGGGGGGGGGGGGAAAAAAAAAACGACTGAAAACACACTGAGAGACAGAGAAAAAATGAATTTTGAATAAATGTTAGCGAACCGCCAAGAGAAACGTGGGACAAACGATTCACAAGACAAAACACAAACGCGTTTCGACCTCTTAGGTCTTCTTCAGGCAAGACACAAACAAATAGGACAATGAAAATGAATGAGTTTGTCCCTTAGCTTTGATCTCTTCAGCGCAAGGTAGGCGCTGAATCTGAAGAGAAAAATGTACAGACAGCCATGCCTTGGCAGAAACCGACAGAAGTGGGGGAAGCTGGCGAACTGTTCTTCAGTGTCATACCCCAATGACTCCACATGCAGTGAAGGGAAGAGACGAAGGGGAAGAACACGGATATGATCACAATAGTTTTATTCCTTTTCATGACAGTTCTTCCTTCAAGGAACGTTTTGTCTGTCTAGTTTTCACCAATAAGATGGTAAGGACACGGAAAAACCTAAGAAGACATCTCTCTGGTTTTCGTCACAATAGTTTATTCCTTTTTATGGCAATTCTTCCTTCAAGGAACGTTTGTCTGTCTAGTTTTCACCAGTAAGATGGTAAGGACATAGAAAAACCTAAGAAGACATCTCTCTAGTTTTTTGTCACTACTTAAAGGTGATAAAGACACGGAGAAGCTGATATACAGACTGACCTATGATCTGCGCCAATTACAAAATCCCTAGTATAATAAGCTGGACGTGATTTGCCTTTGACTTATAGGAGCAACAGTTTCAGTGTACTCGTTTCTTTTGTGTGCTTGGTTACTTCCGTGTGTGTTTGTTTTTATCTGTTTTTGTGAACCTTACATCAATACCATTTGCAATCTGTGAGATGTATACTTACTTTTCTGTTCTCATCATGTTTTATGGAGTGTGGAAAATCAATAGTTTCATGGCTTGTGACGCGAAATGGGAGGAAAGAAGGTCCAGTTTTCCACTTCATGCTCCTTCTTCTCTCTCTCTCTCTTCTCTCTCTCTCTCTCTCTCTCTCTCTCTCTCTCTCTCTCTCTCTCGCTCTCTCTCCTCTCTCTCTCTCTTATTCACTGGTGTCTCCTCCTCTGTCTTTCCTTGTCCCATTTTTCTTCTCTCCTGTCCCTCTCTCCCAGGTTGCCTCTGTGTCTGTGTCTGCACGCTCATACGCGAGTACTTACGAAGTATACAGAAGAACGCACAAATGCATGCACGGCTGATGTTCTATCCACCCAAGTCTAAACAACCGCAAGAGAACACAACAGAAACAAAAAACAATAATTCCACAAAGCATTGAAAGGCAAAGAAATACCGACTGTTATTCTCTGAAAAACCCTGAACACTGAGATACCCGTTCGTGGGTGACCTCAGAAGTATTGTCACAACATCAGAACTGTATAGTGCGTGGGTAGGCATGGGGACAGCGCAGCGGGATTATTTCCAACAATAGGGGAAAAAAAAAAAAAAAAAAGAGAGGGGGGGGGGGGGGGGGGGGGGGGGTGGGGGGGGGGGGAAAGAAAGAAAAAAAAAAAAAAAAAAAGAAGCAAAGTAGCCTGGGTCTGGAACTGAGTCCTGACCTTAGACGGGTCTCCGTGGTCGGCTTGGTGGTAATAACCAACGAGGGAACCGAACGGTGGAGCTGTAACTAATCCCCGTGCCACCGACTACAGGTGGACCCAAACCAAACAGGCCGTCCCGCCGCGTTAGAGTTTCGTGGGCGAGTTGAGCTAGGAATCCAGTCTGTCCCCCGCCCCCCCATCCCCGCCCCGCCGTCGCTGTTGACGGATTAACCTCCGCGCTAATCTCTTGCCCCTTTAATCCCCCCCCCCCCCCTCCTCGCTCTCTCTCTCTCTCTCTCTCTCTCTCTCTCTCTCTCTCTCTCTCTGTTCTTTTCTTTTCTTTTCTTTTTTGTTACAGGAACTGTCTTGGTAAAGACTGGTCTCAAGTCCGTGTGGTTTGGGCAGGTGTAATGAAAAGTGTGTTAGTCGTAGGAAAGAATATGGTACAGGGGAGATAAATCCACGAAAGTCGTTTTCTGAGAGTTGTCCTCCGTCTGTTTCGTGCGTCTATATCACCTACTGTTTTGTTTGTTTGCTGTTTCCTTTTATGTTCTTTTTTGTACTTGTTGTTTTCTCTCTTTCTTTCATTTTTTTCTTTTGTCTTTCTCTCTTTCTTTTTCAATTTTTTTTCCACCTTCTTTCGTTGGTTCAATCTTTCTTTTTTGTTGTGTTTCTTTACCGCATTCTTTTTTCTTTCTGCCTCCATCATCTATCTGCCATTCTGGCTTTTTTCTGCGCGCGCGCGCGCGCGCGCGCGTGTGTGTGTGTGTGTGTGTGTGTGTGTGTGTGTGTGTGTGTGTGTGCGTGTGCTAGCGTGCGTGCGAGCGTGTGTGTATGTGTGTGTGCGTGTGTGTGTGGGAAAAAAGGTGTGTATGCAATTTCTCGCCGGTTCTATACCTTACCAAAACATTCGATTTGAACGGTATTGTCTGGAGGATTGACTTCCTTGCAGTAAAGATAACAAACCAACGAAGAGATACTCGTGATTGGAAACGCGCGCGTATAAAAGCCAGCAAGCACTCCACGCCTTCCTCCCCCCTCCCAAACACACACCCTCCTCTCCACCCTTTGCCCGCACATCGATCCCCCCCCCCCCCCCCCCCCCACCTCACCCCCCAGCTTCTCCCCTTCCTCTGCCACCCACGCACAGGATTGTTACGAACAACAGATTTCCTCGGCAGCTTGTTAATCGACAACAAAATTATTTTGATGAACACCAGTGGTCAGTCCCTTTTGCACCCCCCAAACAGCACATCCATCCACAAGCCCTATCCTTCAACAAGTGCTTATTCAGCCATACGCCCCCATTCATTCATAAACCCCCTTATATCCATAGCTCCCCATCTATCTCCAAGCCCATCAATTCACAGACCCATTCATAAATGCAAGCCTTATTCATCCACAAGCCCAAAATCCATCCATGAAGCCCCCATCATACACAGCCCCTATCCATTTGTCCACAACCCTTCATCCATCCAGAAGCCATCATCCATCTATCAACCTCCTATCCATACATAAGTCCCTGTACATTCACAGGCCCCTGTTTGTTCACAAGCCATCATCCATATCAACACCCATCCATCCAGAAGCCATCATCCATCTGTCAACCTCCCATCCATACCTAAGTCCCTGTACAGTCACAGGGCCCTGTTTGTTCACAACACCATTCCACCCACAAGGCCTTTGGAGCCGATGGTTGTGAGTTCGAACCGTTCGTATGGTCGGATTTTTGAAGTTGGAAA
>JADBJO010000434.1:112500-115000 GCA_016801955.1 Conus betulinus | reverse complement strand
GAGAAAGGGTCGAAAGGAGAGTGGACGACAGAGAGACTGCTTTGAACGTAAACCGACACCATTAAGACAGGGAGAAAAAGCAGTGAGAGAGAGAGAGAGAGGACACCAGACTTCAAAAAACGCATGTAGACTATATGCGTATCATACACAAATCATCACAGGATTCAGTCCAGCCCCCCCCCCCCCCCCCCCCCCCCCCCAACCCCCATCCCTCTACCCGTTTGAACCGAGTTTCCTCCTGTGCCCAGGAGAGGCCGACAGAGACACACATGGGCCGATAATGATTTTCCACGCTTTAACACTGTTGGCCCCAGGCGCGGGGACTTGCAGTTACAGTCTCTTCGGCGTCCCTGTGACCCTTTTATCAGCCTCCCCCATCTTTGGTGGCCATCGACACAAACAGTCGGTCTGTCTGCTCAGACCTGCCTGCTCGTTGTCGAGATACGAACTGCGTGGCTAATATAGACTGTAAACAAAATAGATAACAGACAAAATAAAATACATGTGATATTCTTTTGTTTCAAACTGCATTTCAAAACAAAAAAGTGAATGTGTGTGTGCGTGCGTGCGTGCGTGCGTGCGCGCGTGTGTGTGTGCGTGTGTGTGCGCGCGCGCGCGAAATGGGGGGAGAGGAGATGTTTTTCGAGTAAACAAAAGACTTGTTCACCTTCGAATGGCAGGATTTTGAACGAAATGGACTTCCTGTAAACATTGCAAAAATATTGGAGGGCTTTTTGTTTTAGTGTGCTTTAAAAAAAAAAAAAAAGGGGGGGGGGGGGGGGGGGGGCGAGGGGGCAGTGGGTGTATGCATGGACTAGGGGAGTGAGTCTGGAAAAAGGTGGGGTGAGGGAAGGAGGGGGTGCCGAGCCAATGAAAGACTGAATCATCTTCGATTGACATTTACGATCGCATGTCCAACAACAAGAACTTGCTGTCAACAACCACCTGCGTGTGAGTCACGAATAAAGGAACGAGCCTTTCATTTGACGTCTGTTACAACAAATGGGAGTGGGCTTATGAGCTGGGGGAGAAAAAAAAGAAAAAAGGATACTCTAAATTTCTCTACAAGTTTTGGGAAACGGGAGAATGGATGATTAGCCAGACAATCTGACCGGAGATCAAGGTCCGGGTTGTAGGCTACGAAATGTCCTTCACTTTTTTTTCAAAGGACACACGAGCGCGTGTGCGCGCACACACAACAACACAACAACAACAACAACAAATGATGAATAGATTTCAAACGAAAGCAGCTCTGCGTGCGGTCTAGATCGACGCATCCCAAATAAACTATTCCGGGTTTTCTCATAATAATGATAGATTTGATGATAATAACAATAATAATGATGATAATGGGTATTTGTTGCGCTTAATCTATGAAACGTCCACACACACACACACACACACACACACACACACACACACACACACACACACACACACACACACACACACACGCGCGCGCGCGCGCGCGCGCACACACACACACACACACACACACACACACACACACACACACACACACACACACACACACATGGACACACGCACACACTCTGCCTCGCGCGCCCACTCACACAAACGTGCACACACACACACACACACACACACACACACACACACACACACACACACACACACACACACACACACACACACACGCACACACACACACATACATACACACACATGGACACACGCACACACTCTGCCTCGCGCGCCCACTCACACAAACGTGCACACACACACATACATACACACACACACCCGCCCGCGCGCGCGCGCGCACGCACGCACACGCACGCACGCACGCACGCACACACTCACTCACTCACACACACACACACACACACACACACACACACACACACACACACACACACACACACACACACACACATATATATATATATACACACACACACACGTCTGATATATAATTTTGCGAAAAAGACGTAAAAATGAGACGACTACTACTACTACTACTACTACTACTACTACTACTACTACTACTACTACTACTACTACTCACTCACTCACTCACACACACACACACACACACACACACACACACACACACACACACACACACACACACACACACACACACACACATACACATGCGCGCGCGCGCGCAACAATCATGACGTAAATAACGATTTTGTTTATTTTCCTAAGGAAGACAATTATCACTCTGCAAGAAATCAAGGAAATCAGGTACAGATTTACCTGTTTCCGAGGAAAACAGTGATAGTAAGTGATCTCCCAGAAAAACAACTATCATTGCCATTTACCTTTAAAAATAGCACCTGTTTTTTTTTTCCCCTCGCTAGGTACTTTGTTTCCTTCCAGAAGACATTGTTAGAAGGGACATCAGCTATTTTCTCTGCTCTCCTGAGGTAACAGGTATTATCCTCAAGGAAAACAGAGACATCGGTTATTTTTTCTTTGTTTTCCTGAGGAGAACAAGTATTATCCTTCATACCAGCCGCCGTGGCGAAGT
>JADBJO010000434.1:97500-105000 GCA_016801955.1 Conus betulinus | reverse complement strand
GGCACGGCCATCTCTGGAACCCCTGCAGGAAGAAACCTGGTCCCAGACCGAGAGGAGGAGGAGGAGGCGGGGAGCGGAATGATAATGAGTCCAGGGATCCCCACGCCCTGATTAGCCGTATAAGGGCCCCAGCCCCTAGCGAGAGGGGGCGACTGGCCGGGCCTCGCTATCATTATCCAATCAGCCGGCCCATCTGTCACCGCCATATTGACAGCGCTGCCAGCTACAAGATGGCGACGACCTGGCCACACGCCTGCCTAATCGTCAGAAGAGGTTGCCGCCCCTGCGTGAGCTCTTCTGTCCCCGGTGGAGGAAGATCAGGCCTCGGTTTCCGCTTCATCAGTGGCGGCGTTTTGAACCGTTGCTGGTGAAAGGGGTCATTTGGCGCTGGGCAGTGTGAAATGGTGAAGGGAAAAAGATTAAAAAAAAAAAAAAAAAATCGTGTCGCTGAAACAGTTCTTTTAAATGAATTATGGAAAATGAGCCCTTGATTTCTGAATATCATATTTTTTTAGCCAGGATGCTGGCGATATCGTGAGGCATAAGACTAGCACCGATTTAAACATTAGGAGGAGGAAATTTCTCAAAGTAACAGAAATTACTTGTTATGATTTCACCAACACCATCTAAGGCATTCACACTGACAAACGAATTTCAGCTAACAATTCTGCATCTCACAGATTTTTTTACCCCGATTTCAGCAATTACATCCAAGAAATTACAAGATTTGCATTGACAAACATTTAAGCTTGATTGTTGTCTTGTTTCTCTGCTGTTAGACTCAATTCGTAAGAAGAAAAAAAATGCTGAACATGTAAGAAGATTGTTTTAATACATATCTATTCACACAGTCCGTTTTTCTGTTAATTGAAGTATCGTATGACGCCAATGAGGGCCAAGAAACATGTGACTGAAACAGATGCCCTCTTTATGCCTTTGAGTTGATTTGTCAAAGACACTCGTTTTTAACACCATCCGTGTAAGCGATACTCCGACTTGTGTATCCTCCCAATAACACAGGGAGATATTTACTATTGTGGTTTGATTGTTTTTTTTTTTTTGTAGTGAGATAGTGTGCCCAGAACCTCTGCCATCCTTACGTGTGTTGTGCCATGTACGTATCACATACTAAACGACATTCGTGCAGCATGCGTTAGTTGTAACGGCACAGTGCATTATGCTTTGTTTGTATCACATACTAAACGACATTCGTGCAGCATGCGTTATTTGTAAAGGCCTAACACTACATGTGACTTCATCGTGCAGGACTTCATGAATAGCACTGACAAGTTTCATGGGCTTACCTGGGTCCACTGACAAGTAAATGGGCTTACCTGGGTCCATCAGTAAACCCCCCCCCCCCCCCCCCCCCCCCCACCCCACCCCCCCCCTTCCCCCCACCCTTCCCATATTGATATTGGTTATAATGAAAGTGTGAGAAAAACCTTTTTCAAAGCGCTGCATTGTGTGAGTTTGGCTATTGCAAAAAATACGCGTATCTGAAACGTATTTCTTGCACTCTTGTACATTGCGTGTTATGGCGGATTTCAGATTTTTTGGCAATGGGTGATGTACGTTTTGGTGGAGTCATCAGGTACACACATGTGTAGTCCACTGTTTTGTTGGTTTTGTTGTTGTTGTTCTAGTTTTTTTATGTCTGACACTCTGTATGTATGGATTCTTTCCCGATACCTGCAAAATTTTGAAACTTTACCTTCTTTTTTTTTTCGTTTGTTGGTCTATTGTTGTCAAAAAGACTGGTCGATGTTTATTGGTCTTCACTTCTGATTCCATGAGCTCTGGCTGTTTCGTCAGTGCGCTTAATCACCTTCCTTTCCAGTTGCCATCCCCAAAGACGGAATATGGCTACCTTAGTGGAGTTAAAGAAATCGGGCACATCGCAAAAAAAAAAAAAAAAAAAAAAAAAAAAGAAAGAAAAGAAAAAAGACATCTCAACAGCGGTAAGCTTCGGAATCCTAGCTGAGGAAAAGAAAAATTTGTGTTTGTCAACTGTCAGCTCTGAAGCAGCTTTTGCAGCAGCATCACTCCGGACTAAGGCAACACATCCCATGGCATACCCATGCGTACTTGTGTGCGAAGTAGTTTCAGTGCAAAAGATGTCGTTGCCGAATCTATGTATTATTCTGTTTTCACATTCCTTCAATGCAGCAGGAGAGACGGGGGTCAGCAAAAGTTAACGGGGCAGACGCAAGTATATAATGTGGCGTACATACACGATAGCTTGATTATTCCCTTCAAATTAGAAAAAAAAAAATTTGAATTCTCACAATACCACACAACCTAACTATTCTTGCCAACAAAACAAACAAATAAACCAAACCAGATCAAAACAATGTGTGTGTGTGTGTGTGTGTGTGTGTGTGTGTGTGTGTGTGTGTGTGTGTGTGTGTGTGTGTGTGTGTGTGTGTAGAAGAACAAGAACAAGAGCATATTTTATTGCCACATGAAAACCAGAGGTTTTGTGGGACACAGATGACCAAGTTAAGACATTCATTTAAACTAATTCCAACATCGTCACATCTTGCAACATAACATTAGTAGCAGAACGAAAAAAACATAGTGTGTATCAGGGTCTGATTACATTTTCTGTCTCCGAAGTGTGTGTGTGTGTGTGTGTGTGTGGTGTGTGTGTGTGTGTGTGTGTGTGTGTGTGTGTGTGTGTGTACGTGTCTGTGTGTGTGAAAAAGAGAGAGAGAGAGAGAGGAGAGCAAGAACAAGAACACATTTTATTGCCATATAAAAACAGAGGTTTTGTGGGACACAGATGACTAGTAGACATTCAATCAAACTAATTCCAGCATCGTCACATCTTGCAACATAAGTAGCAAAAAGAAAAAAAAAACATAGTGTGTTTCAGGGTCTGATTGAATTTTCTGTCTCCGAAGAGAAAATCACAACAGGATATACTGGGCAAGTACATATTCAAAGCAGTCTATTAATATGACCTCCGAGGATTTCTTCATGTTAGTCTGTAATGGAAAATCGGTTTTTGTGATCCTCGTCATCAGGTCATAACGTTCCCGGTCAAATAATTTACAGTCATCGAAAAAAACTGCAGCTCGTCCTCAACAAAGTGGCATGTCGTGCATGATCTGTCTTCTCTGTCTGTGTGTTGTATAACGATCCCCTTCAGTTAGAGTTCATGGGCGCTTATGCGTAATCTAATTAGTGCTCGTCTGCAATCTATGTCAATGCGTTGCTCCAAATAAACCGCCTGTTGTTTTCAATAGCAACTGTGGCATAAACACGTGTGTGTGTGTGTGTGTGTGTGTGTGTGTGTGTGTGTGTGTGTGTGTGTGTGTGTGTGTGTGTGTGTGTGTGTGTGTGTGAAATCATGTTGTTCATCGTGTAGCCGATGGTGGAGACCATAATAGGTTAACCTCATGTTAAAACCAGAATTCCAGTTAAACTAAATCAATTTTGTGCGATATATGAGTCAGATCAGGAAATATGCTCATTATCAGATCAGTATTTTATTGTTATTTCAGTTCAGTTCGTTTATTTAAAAAAAGATTATTTGAGCACTAAACAGTGCAAGTTAACAAAACGAAAATGTGAATTCTTTATTGCTGCAGCCACCAAATCAATTGGCTGTGAGCTATACTGTGGTTGGTCAAACAACCTTTAAGCTTGTTGTTGTATTGTGCATGTATATGTCTTTGTGATTATATACTTGTGTTGACCACGTCATTACTTGTAGACCGTTACTTGCAGACTGTTTTCTTTTTCTTTTCTCTTTTTTTTTTTTTTTTTTTCCCGTTTGTCCGTGTTCTATGCATGCCCGAGTTACCCTTGTGGAGTAAAGAAGCAAGGCAGGCAACTTTTGATCACACTGTGAGACAAGAAACGATTCGGATATCTGCAAGGGAAGTAATCTGTGTGAGAGCTCCCGTTCAGCGAGAGTGAGACCACCGTTTCTGTGGGACGAACGTCGCTAGTGGGGACACCTGAAGCAGTTTTGCCCTATCAGTTAGCTTAACCGTTCGATCAGCGAAAACAAAACGGCAAAAACATGGAAGTGAAACGATGCGCCTGTAATGGAGTCAGGCGACATCCCGATCGTTATCATGGCGCGCGATTCAAATCAGCTAGCTGACTCTCAGGATCTGTTTGTTGGACCGATGAACTGAGCAAACGTGACGCTATATGCAATGGACAGACCGGAGTTATCTTCCCCTGTTTTTCTTGTTGTTGTTGTTGTTTTTTTTTTCCCGCAACAAGTCTTTTATGACCCTGTAACCCCAAACTAATTCTGCGTACGGCACCATATTGTCTAGCACACTTACAGGCTCAAAGACTCGTAGCATGAAATCTTCATTTTCAACAACAAACAACAACACACAACAACAACAACAACAAACCTATGGGAGAAAAAGAGATTTCTAAGGCTGCCCATGATACTGGGATCTGACGGATGCACACAGTAACAATAGGTGAAGAAACGACCACACCCAAATTAACCTTACATCAGACTGCCGACCGAAGCCTTTTGATCTTGCTCTATGGTAGTTTACGCATGCGCGGCACCCAACGTGTCAACCGCCTTTCAGACCATTTTGCCTCATCGCCCTCGCCCCCTTCCCCATATTTCCCCTCCCCTCCTCCTCCTCTCCCCAACCCAACCCCCCAAACTAGGGGGAATTAGCAGGGGCGATGATGCGGCCTGCTTAAGTCCCCTGTCAGCTGAGGAAATTAGCGCATCACGTCGCGGAGGGGGCACAAAAGAACAGCAGGGGAGCCCGCGTGAAGCTGAGAACCAATCAAAAACGCCCTAGAGCTTTGCTGCGCAATGAGTGTCTGAGGTCTTCTCCAAAGTGGCGACCTCTTGAGAAGGGGGGGAGAGAAGGGAGGAGACTTTGCGAAGCGAAGGGGGAGCGGTGATGGAGATTTAAAACTGATGAAAGAGTTGTCTTGATTAGTTTGTGGCTGCAAAACAGGCCCCCTTGTTTCCTTTGTTATCGTCCGCACGTACACGCGCCGTTCCTCTGTGTGTGTGTGTGTGTGTGTGTGTGCGTGTGCGCGCGTGTGTGTATGTGTGTGTGTGTGTGTGTGTGTGCGCGCACGTGCGTACGCGCGTAGCGCAGGTGTGTGTGTGAGAGAGAGAAAAAAAGAGAGCGAGCGAGAGAGAAAAACACATGTAGGGGCACTCACAATGTAGGCCTACGCCCCCTCTCATCTCCCTGTCTCTCTCTCTCTCTCTCTCTCTCTCTCTCTCTCTCTCTCTCTCTCTCTCTCTCTCTCTCTCTCTCTCTCTCTCGTGAAGAGGTTCCCTACTTTAGTCTTTCCATTCATTTTATCACATTAAAACTGTGTGTTGTCACAAACAGTGACAAATTGTTTCCCGAATTAAAGATGGGTAACAAGGGCTGACAGCAACTGCTTTGCATTTTGTGAGCTGTTGATGAGACTTGCGCAAGCTTCTGTCACACACAAAAAGAAGGTTGTTTTTTTCAAAGAAAGGGCTGTTCACCAAGCACTAAAGACAAACAAAAACCCTGCTGTTCACTATGCACTAAAGACAAACAAAAAACCCTGCTGTTCACTATGTACTGAAGACATAAACAAAACCCTGCTGTCCCACTATGTACTGAAGACACAAACAAAAACCCTGCTGTTCCCACTATGTACTGAAGACATGAACAAAAAACCTGCTGTTCACTATGTACTGAAGACATAAAAAAACCTGCTACTGTCTACTATGTACTGAAACCCTGACATGACAAAACCCTGCTGTTCACTATGTACTGAAGACATAAACAAACCCTGCTGTTCCACTGTCTACTATGTACTGAAGACACAACAAAAACCCTGCTGTTCACTATGTACTGAAGACATAAACAAACCCTGCTGTTCACTATGTACTGAAGACATGAACAAAAACCCTGCTGTTCACTATGTACTGAAGACATAAACAAAAACCCTGCTGTCCACTATGTACTGAAGACATGAACAAAAACCCTGCTGTTCACTATGTACTGAAGACACAAAACAAAAACCTGCTGTTCACTATGTACTGAAGACATAAACAAAAAACCTGCTGTTCACTATGTACTGAAGACATGAACAAAAACCCTGCTGTTCACTATGTACTGAAGACACAAACAAAAACCCCTGCTGTTCACTATGTACTGAAGACATAAAGAAAAACCCTGCTGTTCACTATGTACTGAAGACACAAAACAAAAAACCCTGCTGTTCACTATGTACTGAAGAGAAACAAAAACCCTGCTGTTCACTATGTACTGAAGACACAACACAAAAACCCTGCTGTTCACTATGTACTGAAGGCATAAACAAAACCCTGCTGTTCACTATGTACTGAAGACATAAACAAAAACCCTGCTGTTCACTATGTACTGAAGAGAAACAAAAACCCTGCTGTTCACTATGTACTGAAGACACAAACAAAAACCCTGCTGTTCACTATGTACTGAAGACACATAAACAAAACCTGCTGTTCACTGCTGTCCACTATGTACTGAAGACATAAACAAAAACCCTGCTGGTCACTATGTACTGAAGACACAAACAAAAACCCTGCTGTCCACTATGTACTGAAGACATAAACAAAACCCCTGCTGTCCACTATGTACTGAAGACACAAACAAAAACCCTGCTGTTCACTATGTACTGAAGACACATAAACAAAAACCCTGCTGTTCACTATGTACTGAAGAGAAACAAAAAAACCCTGCTGTTCACTATGTACTGAAGACACAAACAAAAACCCTGCTGTTCACTATGTACTGAAGACATAAACAAAACCCTGCTGTCACTATGTACTGAAGACATGAACAAAAACCCTGCTGTCCACTATGTACTGAAGACACAAACAAAACCCTGCTGTCCACTATGTACTGAAGACACAAACAAAAACCCTGCTGTTCACTATGTACTGAAGACACAAAACAAAAACCCTGCTGTCCACTATGTACTGAAGACACAAACAAAAACCCTGCTGTTCACTATGTACTGAAGACACAAACAAAACCCTGCTGTTCACTATGTACTGAAGACACCTCCGTTTAAAAACAGCGGCAGCGCCACGTTAGGAGGGGTTAATTACTTCAGGATGAAACGGCCTTAGCGCTGTCAATCCTTTAGCCGTCGGAGCTCCAACGCCAATGGCTGTTCCTGCCAGTCAGCTAACGTGACAGTTTTATGGTGCATGGGGGCAAAAATCAGGCTCGAAATAATTCGAAAAAGACTTCCTTTTATGACCTATTAACTGTATCCCGTTCAACGTGTTCCCCCCCTTTCCCTGAACCAGTACCATTCGGAGCTGGTGCAGTAACACTTCAGATTTGATACAAAAAGCGTTTCTCACTTTATTGTTTTTAAAGGGTTCTTGCATAAAAGGCAGTTTCTTCGTCCTTCCATCAGATCGTTGAACCGCTCAACTGAGAAAGCAAATATGTAAGAGTAAATGGGAATTAAGCCCTAACAGAGAACACTCGTGCGTAGTCTACGATGAAACGA
>JADBJO010000434.1:27500-85000 GCA_016801955.1 Conus betulinus | reverse complement strand
CACAAAACTCCACTGCCTGTCTGTGTTCATTTCGATTGTTCGCGCAGTTCTTGCAGAATTCAAAAGTTGTTCGTCTGAAGTATGCTCGAACACGGTCTGTTGACAGTGGCTGTGAGAGACACGGAGGACGGACAGCATTCCAAGAACTCTCATGACAAAAGCGACCGGTAGATGACAGGTAGATGAAGTCGCCTGATAGGTGCTCATCAAAGAACGGCAATCGCTGGCTTCCCGCTGGCTATGAGCAGGGTGCACAACTTTACACAGTGTTTTTTTGTTTGGTTTGGTTTTGTTTTTAAGTTCACCTGGGTGCAGTGTGTGTCTGGATGTGGGTGAGTGAGTGTGCGCGCCTGTGTGTGTGTGTGTGTGTGTGTGTGTGTGTGTGTGTTTTTAACTGGTATACGAATGAAACCGACGCCTCTCCATACTGCAGAGATCTAGCGTATGACCTGGTCAAACATCATCGAATCAGCTCATTTACGCCTGTTTGTGTGGAAAACATTTTGTATTGTCTCAAACAGAACACCAAATCCTATGATTTATGGAGAAACCGGCAGATTCCACTTGTGTATAGAATCCACTGTATCAAGCATTCGTTCGCTAGTGGTTACAACGAACAAAAACGCAGTTTCCAAAGCGAGCTGGGTCAACGATGGATAGGTTCGATGAGACAGGAATGATAGAGCAACAGATGACTGGTTCCGAAAGATTTTGGCACACTGGAATTTTATGATGCTTTTTGGCAAACCAGGGTTCTCTAAATGAGGTATCTTTCCAACGTGTTTTGAACAGAAGGTGATGCATAAGCTGAAAGAAAATTGCTCAGCAAGATAGAGCAAAAATTGTGACCGTTTCCTTCAACACATTAGCGTGCGTAAAAAAAAAAACGCGAAATTTTGCCAAGATGATCCATGGGAGACAACTACACAGGTTTAGGCGACATTATGCGCTTTATCATATTTATATCCCTTTCGCTACAGCAGGTACTAAGGTAGACGGAGAACTGAGACTAGACTGAAAGGGAGGGAAAACAGGAAAAAATAGGAGCAAGCAGAAAAGTATACTTTGATGAACAGGAGCTTGTGTGTGTGTGTGTGTGTGTGTGTGTGTGTGTGTGTGTGCAGTTTTTTTGTATGTCTTACCCCTCTCCCCTTGTTTTACAATTTTTTCTTCTTCTTCTTCTTCTTTGTTTGTTTGTTGTTTTCGGGAAGGGAGCGGGGTGTCTTTACATGTGTGGTATTGTGTTTGCATCCAGTTTTGTTTCAGAAAAAAAAAAAAAAAAAGTAGATAATAAGTAAGTAAAAAATACGCGTCTGTTTATGGTAAGTCTGAAAATCATTTGTGAACATGACCATTTTTCCCTTCCTCATTTTCTGTTCTTCTCCCCACCTCACGCTCATCCCCAATCCGGCAGATCTATTCATAGCTAAAACTCAACAATTAATTTCTGACTTTTCGTTTTTACACTAGTCACTATAAATTGATTTTTCGCGCCCGTTTTCTGCTGATACATTCCGTTATGTGCTGCTTTCTGTACGATGGTCGCTGCCCATTAATTTCTGTGTATTGTTTTCCACCGATTTCTTTACACTCATGATTATACTCTTCCCACATCTTCGCCCAGCCGTTCCCCCCCCCCCACCCCCCCACCCCCTTCCCCCAGGCCCTACTACCCCCCCTCTCCCCTCCGCCGCCTCTGCCATCCCTGTCCCCCTCCCTACCGCTCCTCTAAGCCTGCATCGTTTGTAAAAATGGTGCTTCGTGTTTGTTTGCCACGTCCCAAACTGTAGCCCATTTGGTGTCAAAACAAACAAAACAAAACGAAAAAAAAAAAAAAAAAAAAAACTTTAATGCAAAACAGATCCCGGAACAAAGTTCAGTTTCAGTTTCATCAAAGAGGCGTCACGTTCGGACTAGTCCATATACGGACACCAGTCCATATTTTGAGCCACACTACACCACGTCCTGATGGATAAGTTTTGAGACCACACTGCGCGTGATTTTAAGCTGCTTAGCACACTGCACGGTCACAATGCGCTGGTCAGGCCTTGAGTGACCTAACATCGGTTGTGTAAAAAAAAAAAAAAAAAAAAAAAAAGTATGTGTGTAGTGAATGTACACATGTGTGCATGGATGTGTGGGCACGGGCCCATGTGTGTGCGCGTGCGTATGTGTGTGTGTGTGTGTGTGTGTGTGTGTGTGTGTGTGTGTCTGTCTGTCTGTCTGTCTGTCTGTCTGTCTGTGCGTGTACGTCTGTGCGCGCGTGTGTGTGTGCGCCTTGTGTGTGTGTATGTGTGCGCGGATGTGTGTGTGCACGTGCGTGCCAGCGTGTATGTGCACGTGTGTGTGCGTGTGCAGAAGCGCGTGTGCATGTGTGTGTGATTTGTGGGTTTGTGTGAGCATACACGCGTATCTGCATGTGTTTGTGCACATATATGTGTTTATAGGTGTGTGTCTTTGTAGGCCTGTGTGGGCGTGTACGCATGCGCGTGTGTGTATGCACATGTGCGTTCATGTGTATATGTGCACACGTGTGGATGTGCACATGCACGCATGTGCATATGTGTGTGCATATGAGCGAGCGCATGTAGGCCTGCATGTTTGTGTGTGTGTGTGTGTGTGTGTGTGTGTGCGCGCGTGCACAGAAGTGTAAGGGAACGCGCGAACGAAAGTAAGGGAAGGAATTCTTCCGTCCTTAATGTACTGCACTCAGTCTGGTGATTATTTCCCATGCCGTCAGATCAAAAACCGTAACTCCCTCGTCCAGCCTGAGTCATGTTAATGGAACAGTGAATTCATGTATTTTCTGTACCATGAATTTCGTTTCTTGTACACACTGTCACATGCTGTTTAATGTAACTTGGGGGAACATTATAACAAACATTTTGGTGAACAGATACAAAATGGGCAGAGAAGATCGAAGGAGAAAATTAATACTGGTTCGGTATGGAGTTGACCAGAATCTTTTGCACAAAAAAAAAAAAATGCTATACGCAATGAATACATCAGTCCAAAAGTGTTTGACTTAGAGGGAGAAAACCTTTTTCGTCTATATTTTTCAGTATTGTGGAACCGAAAAACTGAATGTTGTGACTGCTTTCCATGTGATGTATGTTGCATTGATTTTTCGCAGCCAAGGAAATTTTAGCGAAGAAGCAAATACTTTCAGATCTGACGGTCCAAGAACACCATGTCTGATACTTTGATGTACAGTTTTCTGTTTATGTTGTCTGGTTTCTCCTTTCATGTAAATTTGTAGCAGTGACTTTGTCAAACTGGAGACAATGTGTCTGTTGGATTCAGTATTTGGAGGCACAAGAGAATAAATTGACTGGGGATGGGGGGCGGGATGGAAGAAGAATAGGAAATGAGTAAGGGGAAAATGGTCATGTTCACATATGATTTTCAGACTTGCCATACATTGCCATCCTAGCGAAAGGAGTTTGTCGTTTGCTGATCCAAACCCTGGATAGATATTTCAGATTTACTTAGTTTTGTGAATGGTGAATATTTTGACTGTTTTGTAAATCATTGATGAATCAGATTCTGAGAATTTTTACCTTGTCCATACTTGTACAACGAATCAGAGAGGTTTTATAGTTATCGAACAGGGTTCCCAGGATTTGTTTGCAAACCAGATGTATTCATGCATGTCTCGCGAAAAATTCGGTCACCTGTTTAAAAAGAGATCTGTTCTGCTCAGAGAAAGTTAATTGTTCCACAGTATATTTACTGCACGGGGTATGTTTCGCTAGAGTTCCAACATATATACCAAATAAGTATAGCGATAGTGTACCGGTATGTTTCGCTAGAGTT
The DNA here is from genome assembly GCA_016801955.1 of Conus betulinus. Lineage (NCBI taxonomy): Eukaryota > Metazoa > Mollusca > Gastropoda > Neogastropoda > Conidae > Conus > Conus betulinus. The sequence continues at coordinate 81,184 of JADBJO010000434.1, read as the reverse complement.
CCAACACACATAGAGTTCCAACACATATACCAATAACCAGATAAGTATAGCGATAGTGCACCGGGTATGTTTCGCCAGAGTTCCAACACATATACCAAAATAAGTATAGCGATAGTGCACGGTATGTTTCGTTAGAGTTTTGACCAACACATATATAGCCAAAGAAGTATATGCGATATAAGTATAGCGATAGTGCACGGGTATGTTTCGTTAGAGTTCCAACACATATGCCAAAGAAGTATAGCGATAGAGCACCGGTATGTTTCGTTAGAGTTCCAACACATATGCCAAAAGAAGTATAGCGATAGTGCACCGGTATGTTTCGCTAGATTTCCAGATATTATAGCGAAGTGCACAGGTATGTTTCGCATATGCCAAAGAAGTATAGCGATAGTGCACCGGTATGTTTCGTTAGAGTTCCAAACACATATGCCAAAGAAGTATAGCGATAGAGGCTCATTCTGTCAACATCCTTTTTGATTTGAACTTTCAGCTCTACACTGGCAAGAAAATTTCCAAAGGAGTGTTATTCATCAACAAATATATAAAGTTCATGTGGACAACTGAGAACTACTGAACAATCAAGAGTATTGTTGTTTTTCAATGTTATCATCAGTATCAACATTATCATCAGCCAGAAATAAAGACCATACCTTACACAATGGCAACGGACCAGGTGAAGTCCCTCAACCAACACCTTACAACCAAGAATGAAACAACGCGAGTGAACGTTCTTCTTTTCTTTCAGTGGCCACCTTCATCGAGTTGAAGATGCTGACACTTGCGTGTGTATGACCTTTTTTTTTTCTTTTTTGTTTTGTTTGTTTGTTTTTTTTAATCCTCCATTAAGGCAGCCATACTCCAACTTCGGGGAAGGCGCATGCCATGTGTAACGTGTCATCCATACCAACGGCCAAACTGGCCTCCTCTTCCCAAAGTTGGTGATGGGATTTTACGTGTGTGCAAGATGTGCGTACGTTCACACACGGAACCTCGGTTTATAGTCTCATTCGAAGGACTGTATAGGGAATGGAGTCAGAACCAATGTTAACTCCGAGAGAGAAAAGTCCCCCTGTACCGAAACGGCCCGGCGGAGATGCGAACCCGCAACCCCAAGATTACGAGTCCGATGCTCTACCAACTGAGCTGTTCTGGCCCTGTTTCTGCACGATATAAAGCACATCCTTCTTTTTCCACTATTCTTTCTTAATAAGAATAATGTGTTTGTGATGAAAGTCGACCAGTTAAGAAAGAATAGTGTTTTTTCCAACGTAACACTGAAGATAGGTGCAAATATCTTATGGACAAAAATTTCATGTACAAGGGAAGAAGTAGCCTTTTACCTCGGACAGTATAGTCTGGTCTTCTGGTCAACATTTGCAGGACATGTACCCGCGTTTTCAAGCTTAATATCGTGCTATTGTAAAAGTATAGTGTGTGCTATTGTAGATGTACAGTGTGTGTGTGTGTGTGTGTGTGTGTGTGTGTGTGTGTGTGTGTGTGTGTGTGTGTGTGTGTGTGTGTGTTTGTTCTGTGTGTGTGTGTGTGTGTGTGTGTGTGTGTGTGTGTCAGTCAGTGTGTGTGTGTGTTGTACAAACACTAGAGGGTGGAGACCAAATGGTGTATGTGGGAGGGGGTGTGAGAAGTGTGGTTTTTAGAGGGTGGAGACTGTGTGTGTGTGTGTGTGGGTGTGAAGTGGTTTTGTGTGTGTGTGTGTGTGTGTGTGTGCGTGCGTCTGAGTGTATGAGCCGTGCACATGGTAGTGTATTTCTTTGGCAGCTTTTACAGTCGCTGAAGCTTCATTGCTGAGAACTCGGCCAAAACATTTGCAGATGTTGTCCCTTAGGCTGGTACACCCATCATGTTGATGACATCGCTACTCGAGCAGATCTGTGAATGTTGGGCGCAGTTCTCAGCAACAAAGCCGCAATTATGAACGCAGCCACAGCGAAAATTTTTGGTGTGAACACGACCCCGAAATCCTGAACTTCTCACTCTCTCCTGCATCTAGCCAACCACTCCCACGCTTCAAACACACACACACACACCACTCTCTCTCTCTCTCTCTCTCTCTCTCTCTCTCCATTCAACGAATGTTTGCTAGGTTCTTTAATATCTCACTTAGGCCCTTCGGCTCCGGAGAAGAGTAGACTATCAACGACAACTCTCCAATGAACTTAAGTAAGGCTGCCTCCGACCAGTTGTCTCGCTTTTAGCTTTTACTCCCCCAATAGAGTCGCTTCCGCCGTTTTGGGGTCGCTCCCTCGATCTTCTCCCTTTCCTCACACAAGTCTTTTCTACAGAATACGTTGTCAATGTTTTTGTATCAGCCATTTTTTCTTTTTCACGTGAATGAGTTGTTCGGCTTTGGCACACATCCAAAACCAGAACCAGATTTTAAAAAGAAAGGGTATTGTTTCCGCAAAGCTTCTCGCCAGAATAACTGTAGGGGTTGCAATGGCACACAGTTCGCCCTGCCACATCAAGGCAGATGTATACAGTCAGGACAGCCATTTGCTAGGTAAGGGCAGACATATTGTGCAGGCAGACTGTGTTGACCCCAGGTAGATTGTGGTGACCCCAGGTAGACTGTGAGACCCCAGATAGATGTGGTGACCCCAGGTAGACTGTGGTGACCCCAGGTAGACTGTGATGACCCCAGATAGATTGTGGTGACCCCAGGTAGACTGTGGTGACCCCAGGTAGATTGTGGTGACCCCAGGTAGATTGTGGTGACCCCAGGTAGATTGTGGTGACCCCAGGTAGATTGACCCCAAGTAGTTTGTGTGGCCCCCCAGGCAGGTTGTGTTCATCCCATGTAAATTGTGGTGACCCCAGATTGTAGTACAACAGCAAGATTGAGGCATTTCTCATTGTTTCTGGTTTATTCTTGAGAGTCAGCAGTCTTCAGTAAATGTGTTAGCTCAGTCTTTTTGAAACAGCTGAACAGAAAAAAGGGGAGGGAAAAAGATTTGGGGGGTGGGGGAGGGGCAGAGATTAAACAGCAACAAGTGGCACTATTAGCCAGACTTCAGTGACAGATTTTGCCCCAATGCAGTGTGTACAAAAAAAAGCCAATCTGTTATATCATTCAAAGAACCCTTAAGCAAGCCTATTCTTGCTCCACCTATATCCCGATTCACTTATGTTCAAATCAGAAATCCTGATTAGCTTGTTCGCAGTTTCAGGAAATCAGTAAGACATTGGCAGCTCTTTTGTTTGTTTGCTTCTTTCTTTCTTTATATATACTCAATAAATTCTGTAAAACTCCAGCATGCAACTCTGACGAAAGTTTGATCCTTACTTGTATTAATATTACATTCTCACGGTTGTCACCTCAGTGTGTAGACTTGCTTACTTTCTCCCTGTCTCAAGACTGCTTGAGAACTGCAAGTGTTACAAATATGAATAGAAACGTAAGTGTGTGTGTGGGGGGGGGGGGGGGTGGAGGTGGGTAGGGGTGCGTGTGTGTGTGTGTGTGCGTGTGTGTGTGCATGCGTGCGTGAGTATGTGTGAGACAGAGAGAGTGACAGAGAGATGAACTGACTTGTCACACATTTGCTGGAGCGTCACTTCACTCATGAATGTTTTACCTAAACAGGCGAAATGGGAATGGCAAGTACTGGACAAAGAGTTGAACTCGATAAAGGTCACAGGGGGGCTGCAGCATCAAAGAGTAGGTGAACTGGGAATAGGCGAATCCAACATGCTCCACAAGAAGTTCAAGAGAAAAGACAACCAAGACTCACTAAAGGCCTCAGACCTTCTGCGTCAGCCATGGTATGTATAAATGGGTTTTGTATGTGTACTTTGATGTGTACAAATGCATGTGTGTGTGTGTGTGTGTGTGTGTGTGTGTGTGTGTGTGTGCACAGCAGCATTTTAATTTTACATCTTTTCACTTGGCTTTGGTTGAATATAAAACACATTTCATTTGTAAAATCATTTATTTCCAATAACTGTCACATGAAAGTAAGAAGAAGTCTCTCCTCCTTCCTATCCTACCTTCCTTCTTCCCATAAAAGGCATATCAACTAATAAAAAAAAAAAAAAAAAAAAAAAAAAACACAAAGAAACAAAAATCCAGAAACAAAAACCAGATGTAACTACTCCCTTAACATGGTCCTAGAATCTAAGAGAAGCAACTCCTATCATAAGCAGATATATTTCATTTAATGCCCAGTAATCTCCCCTCTTCCTTTAATTTAATCCAATTTTTTTAAGCGCCACACCCTTACTGACATGATGTCCATAGCTCCAGTGACATCAAGCACAGTCATCCAAACACACAATCTGCATCTATTTACTGAATGCATGCAACTCTAACAAAGAAAAATAGAAGCCTACTGCTTCCTGCCTTTCAAACTCTTGGGTGGACACAACGATCATTGGATGCATTTCTTTTTCATTTTGCAAAGGAGAGGGGTTAGCATGTGAATAAAATTCTGACCCTGTTTTTCTCCTTTCACAATGTAAAAGAGTTTAATATTTCTTTTTCGAGTATGCATGTCATCACCTTCTTGACATCCTCTACAATGTCTGCCTCAAGCACACACACTATGTATGTGTGCAATCTCATAAGCACGCGCTTCATCCAGATGTGCCATTAATCTCCTTGTTATCAAGTTACCTGCTCTTTCACTGTCTGTGAATTCACTCGAGGAGGCTTCCATCCTTTGCTAAACAGCTGACTGTCTATACTCGCATATCTCAGTACAAGCATAGACCTCTGATCATATCCTGTAGATAGAGAGACAGCTATTTGATTCCTTTGACATGGCTGGGATAATAAGAGCTGTCATGCTAACAAGCTCTACATGCTCCCTTTCTCTCTGTCCATTTGTTATAGCCACTCTCTGCACTTCACCTTCCCGTGAAATTCACTCATCACATGTGAGTCAGAAAAGGCAAATTGTCTCTCCTGAACACCGACCCCCCACCCCACCCCACCCCCCCCCCCCCTCCTTCATGAAAGATTGAGCAGTAGCCATGCCAACAAATCTAAGTGCCTTCCCCCACAGCCGAACAAGATTGGGACTCTACAGTCATCTAGAAATCACAGCTCCCCAGCCAGACAAGGACAGACAACAGTCATCTAGAAATTCACAGCTCCCCAGCCAGACAAGGACAGACAACAGTCATCTAGAAATTCACAGCTCCCAGCCAGACAAGGACAGACAACATTCTTGGAGGCAAGAGACAACCAAAGTATGCGGTGAACCAAGAAGTACATGCAAAGAAAACAGATCAATCATCTCAAATCACAGAAAGCTTGGCAAGAAATCTGGACGGATTAAATCTCCATCCCACATGCTTCAATTCATTTCATCAGTTAGCAATCATTGGAAGAGAACTGTTCCCTAAAAGGTTTTCTCTCAGCAGCATGGACGGATCAGCATCGACCAATGGTCACAGACTTTTTTTTCTTCTTTATAATGGAACACAAGCCAGACATCTGGAGCAGTTTGAAAGCAACAGTTATAACGAGTCACAAACACTTAAGTCTATCCCTTTCCATACCAACTGATTTAAAACATACCAACTGACTTAAAACAGTCCATTTTCATCCCAACTAAAACACTGGTAAATCTTAAATAATTGTTAGCAAACTGCCAAGAGAAACGTGGACAAATGAGTCACAAGACAAAACACGACACGTTTCGACCTCTTAGGTCTTCTTCAGGCAAGACACAAACAAATAGATTCAACGCCTACCTTGCGCTGAAGAGATCTAAGCTAAGTGACAAATTTGTTCATTTTCATTGTCCTATTTGTTTGTGTCTTGCCTGAAGAAGACCTATGAGGTCGAAACGCATCATGTTTTGTCTTGTGACTTGTTTTTCACGTTTCTCTTGGCGGTTCCCTGACATTTATTTAAGATTTGTTTGGATTTCTGTCTGCAGTCATCTCACTTTGCAACTTGAAACATTGGTAATTTCACAAGCAATTATTAACCATGTCATGAAGGAAAAGAATAAAAGAAATTTCAAGTTAAGCAAGGGCTAAAACACAAAATTTCAGCAGTACTGACAGACTTCAGGTTGGAAGTTCATTTTCTTCAAACAGTAATTCACAACTAATTAAATGCACACAAATATACATCACATGGGTGTAGGAAATTATGTAGATGCAAAAACCAGTTGACTCATGTCAGACGAGCGTCCTACATACAATATCATGAAAAAAAGAATCACACACACACACACACACACACACACACACACACACACACACACAACACACACAGTGAAAAAACCAGTCATTTTTGCATGTGACAACACCCATGCACTTTCATCTGCACACATACCCACTCTTTTAACACATCTGTATCACATGTCACACCTCCCTTCTCCGCTACTCCAAAAAAAAAACAAACAAACAAACAAACAAAAAAAAAATGGGTGGAATGATGAAAAAAAAAAAAAACGATGTGAAAAATATTCACTGAAAACTCAGGGAGATCACTTTTCCAAATCAAACTCACATGAAGTGATTTCACATTCTTTTCCACAAGTACAAAGCAACACACTGAACAATAGTACTCTGCTTCAGTTCACATCATATTTTTTGGCACCATATGAAGGAAATTATATATCCTACATAATCATATCGCTATGTTTCCTTAAAATCACATTTCATGGATCAGTCTTACAAGAAAAAATCAATCTAAAACATCAGCTTATGTTTAACCATGGCGATATAAAAACATTCACTCTCACAGTCCATTGTTTAAAGCTGATAAACACAGATGGGATGATGTTAATTTCTTTTCCAGTCTCATTTTTTCTACACAAATTCAATCCCAGTTTTCAACACAAATGCCATCTGATTTTTCAACTCAGATCCAGTCTGATTTTCAACACAAATGCCATCTGATTTTTCAACACAAATCCAGTCTGACTTTTCAACACAAATCCAGTCCGATTTTTCAACACAAATCCAGTCTGATTTTTGACACGAATCCCTTTCCATACACACTAAAGTGGAAAAGAATGAAAGAGACTGAACAGGGACTTGTGAGATTTTCCACATTGCAAATGCTGTCTGCCTGTGATGGATTTCTCCTTGAGAGTGGCCTGTCTGTCAGTACAGTTGAAAACACCCTGACAGTCACTGACCAGCCTCATGTTTCACTGCACGGAAAGTCACACTTTGGTTGCTTTGGGGGTTACAAAGTTTGGGAAGGGGAAGGGGTTGTTTTAAAACAAATGTAATGCCACCACATCCTCTCTCTTTCTCCCCTTCCCAATCCACCCTTGAGGTCCAATCATTTCATTTTACCCCACGTGACCAAAGAGAATCTTATCTGAGCATCAAATCCAGTAAAACCGTTCCTTAAAGGTAAGCGAAACAAAAATCCAAAACAAAATGAAACGAAAAAAAAAAATCAGTAAATGTTTTTCTATTGTGACCTTGAAAACTTTAAACTTATGATTGTGATCAAGGTCAGTGACAGCAAACTATCAGCTTCAGCGATGTAGATACTTTGATCTATTGGTACCGGCCATGTTGAAACAAACTGCAGTTAATGGAGACAAATATCACCATGGCACGGGATCAAGATTCAAATCATGTAGGAATATTTCACATTGACCACTTTTTCTTCGAAATATTCATCCAAACATGAATCTTCACAAGTAGATTTATGTCCCAATTTCTGGTATGGTATATATGTAGCCATGGTGCTACAGCCAAACAATTGTGACAAGTAGCAATGAGAAAAATGACATTTCAATAGCGTTCAGCTTGACAAATCCAATCTCTTGACCATGACACTGTCCTCTTTTAAAGGTCATCAAGATTTTTAAACAAACGATACTGTTTTTAATACACATATCAACTGACCATAACACAGTCCATGTTGGTTAGTTTAGCCATGCAGAGTTGTGTGGAGACGGGTGGTAATCCCTTTTCACTGCCACACACAAAACACAATCTCACTGGATCCATTCCCTTCCACTCCCCGCAGTGAAAAACAGACAACCGATGACATCATGGGGAGACAGCCTGGTAGGTGAGCAGGCAGATGGGTAACACCTGGGCCGGGTGAAAGACAACGTATTCCTGACACAGTGCGATCTCCTTGGAGTCCCCGCCCCCTCGGTACAGTCGGCCTGGCGTCTGGTGGGAGACACAAAACCAGGCACGCATGTCAATTTGTACAGGTGTTGTTTTGCTTCTTGTTTACCAGGTCCTGTAATGCGTATTGTATAAGAGTTGTTTGACTCCCTCTACCCAAATGTTCTGATTCATTAACCTGCAGTTTCCACCATTTCGTACAAGTGGTCTGAATTTGGAAACATGTTCTCTTATGATTCTTTAATAGCATTTTCATAACTATGTTTTCAGCTAGAAAAAATTAACATGGGCCTATATCCTTCCCTCGCTGAAGACAACCAATTACACTGATTTCTGTGCTCTGTATGCAAGAAACACATCCAGTGACATCAAAATTGTCTACCAGACTGATGGTGTGATGTTTATGTTTGAACAGAAGTCATGGCGCTTCCTCTCAATTCTGGATGATGACTTTGATGATCAGTTTATTTCTTCTTTACTGGTTAAGTAAATGTGTTCCAAATCACTTTTTGAAATATACTTTTTTGGGTGTTTGACGCGTGCATGTGTGTGTGTGTGTGTGTGTGTGTGTGTGTGTGTGTGTGTGCGTATGTGTGTGTATGTGTGTGTGCGTATGTGTGTGTATGTGTGTGTGTGTGCATATTGATGTTTACCTTTCTCTCTCTCTCTCTCTCTCTCTCTCTCTCTCTCTCTCTGAACCTTTCAAATTGTGATGAAAAACTGAAAACTAAGATCAGATAATGGAAATGCCCAGTCCATGCTGTAACTTTATTTGTTTTTTATCCTTCAGCTCCATGGTAGTCTCATTGTGCCATTGTTTCCTTACTGCAATGGCATGGCGCAATACTGACATTACATTATTTCATTTTGAAAAACCCACTAAACACTACTGCAACATGAACAACTTCTCCTTTATTTCAAGCTTTTTTTTGTGCTCTTCTTGTCTTTTCAGTTTCTTGCTCCCCTTTAAGCCCCACCCCCACCCCCACCCCCACCCCCACCCTTTTCCCTCTTTTCTCAAACCCATCCACCCCTTGCTGTATCTCTCTTTCACTGAATACCTAAAATTACCATTTTTTTCCATGTTGAAACAAAATGAAGACAAGTGACCAAAACAAAAATTTTATCTGTGTAAAACAAATGTTTTATCTGTTTAAAAGAACAAAAAAAAAAATAAATAATAAACAGGAAAAAGGAAAAAAAAAAAAAAGCAAGAAGGAAGGGTCAAATCTCCACCAAACTCAAAAACAGATCATGGATTCGTTCTTTGTTCCACATCCACATTACCAATTCACATCAAAATTTAGTCAGCCTTTCCATGGGCCGCTTACTATCTTTTCACAAAGTTTCATTCAAATCACTCCCACAGTTTTAGCATAATAATCATGTGTCGTCTTTCTGACAGACAAACCAACCAACAGACGCAGTAGCTGAACCCATGACCTCGTCAGCAGAGATAATGAAAGTGCATGCATACAGATCAAGATACAGATCAAAGATGACGGTGATGCAGACAGAACATGACGCCGCACTTACAATGATGGAGTTGTGGCCGGCAGAGGGCGCTTTACGTATGCGATCCTCTTTGGTGACGGTCTCCACCTCCCCCAGCCCCACCTCCACCACCATCAGTTTCCCCAGCTGTGGGCAACACAGCATGCAATACCAGAGTCCTCAGTTATCTGAATGGGGGGGGGGGGAGGGGGTCAGCTCTGTCCTCTCTCTCTCTCTCTCTTTCTGTTTCTGCATCTCTCTCTCTCACTCTCTCTCTCTTTCTGTCTCTCTTTCTCTCTCTGCCTACCATCTCTCTCTCTCTTTCTCTTTCCCCCTCTCTCTCTCTCTCTCTTTCTTTCACTTTCTCTGTGTCTCTCTGTATCTCTCTCTCTCTCTCTCTCTCTCTCTCTCTCTCTCTCTCTCTCTCTCTCTCTCTCTCTCCTTACAGGTACACACGCATTCATGTGAGTGTTTGTGCATGTCTGTGTGAAATGTTCTGAGTTGTTGTCAAAACGACAAACTAAACTGTAACACTATGTACACTTTTTCTGTCCTTTTAAGGCTACCGACTGGCATGGCACTGGAACTTCCCAGCAAGACTGGCAGGAAAAATGCCAGGCTTCCCTGTACAGAAAAAATCAGACACTTACAGCGGAAAACTGGGCGGCCTTGGATGGGTATTTGGAGAAGAACAGAGACCGTGGCCGTACTCCCCCCATGGAAAAAATCTGCAACCCAGGCACAGGAGTTGTGTGTGCACATCCTCTTGGACAATCCGCACAGATGGTCAATGCAGTATCAGTCATTAAAAGAATTAAAAGGTGAAAAATCACAAACCAGTGTATTCTAGAAAGAACCTGTGTGTTCAACACACACAAAAAAAAGGTTTAAAAAGAGTATAAAGTCTTAATTATGCACATGATAAAAGCTATTTTAATGTAACTTTTTACACATAATGTGGAGTTTGACATTTAACAAAAAAGAAGCGAAAAGTGTATGCATACTCCTGTGCTAATTTCACAATGTAAAGAGGAACAAAATCTAAACAACGATTTCTCATGGAACCTGACGCAGTTAAACACACACAACTCCCCCTCCCTCTCCCTGTCTATGCACCCACACTCATATGGAAACTAAGAACAAAACATCTCATTCATATGGCAAGGAAGAAACCAGAAGGATTGTTAATCAATCTTAACCCTTTGACTGCCACTATTTTGTATCAGTTTTGTACTTCTGTGTGCCGGAGCAAAATTTGACTTTTTGTGGTAGGTTCACTAATTTGATCAGTGTTCATTTATTTGTACAGATATCTCTTAGATTTTTGGCATGTTTTTTTCTTATACCCAGGGCTATAATATCTGCAAATTTATTTGATTTTGTTCATTATGAGTATAATAAATAATCTTATAATTCAACTTTTTAAAAAAAATCATATTTTGCAAGCATACAAAACCCCACAGCAGCAAAACAAAAAACATACAAACCCAGTAAAAAGTGGTTTTTAGTGTTTACTGAACACCTGTGTAAATATTTGGTAGTGAAGTTACAACCCACAATTGTTGATTTATATGATAAATTTATGCATTTCTGGGGTACAGTACAATCCAGGTATCAAGGGACACAATTTTGTTTTCTTAGGTAGGCTCACTGATATGCCCACTGCTCTTTCAATTCTGACATATATCTTAGATACTTGGAAATTTTCTTGTTATATCCTGGGCTACAGCCAGACATCACAATAGTTTGATTTTGTTTGTAATGAGTAGACCAAAAATATACATAATGATGAATGTTTTGTTTGAAAAAACAGACACTTTCAGAACATAAACAAAACTATAGCACTAAAATCACAATGAAATACCACAAAAAACTGGTGTTAGTATCCTTTGAACTTCAGGACCAACATCTATATTCACAATAAAGCTTGACAATACATAAATTGTTTAGCAACCCCATATCATAGGGGGCACTCCAGCCCAGGTAACGCGGGAAAGAAGATGGGAACTGCACATTATCCACAGCATCAGTCTGCACATCTTGCAAGCCTCTTGGGAATTTGTCTTGTTTAGCAGAGATGAACTAACAATAACAACACTAAGTGTAACTTCCAATTATTGTCAGTTTTCTTTCACACATGTGGTTTGGTTCACTCATGAACTAAGTGCGATTGATAAAAAGTCATCACCACAGAAGGTAATAAGTAAAACATTGCAAAACCAACCACACCCACAAAAAAAAAAAAAAAAAAAAAAAAAAAAAAAAAAAAAAAAGAAGAGACTGCTAAAGATAGGACTGAGCTACTACAAAAGGCCACACCACACAGATGATGAAAGCACACTAACAACTGAAAAATAAACCGGTGTCGCAGAGAATACACCACACCACAGAACCTATGGACAGAAGGATCAGGATCCCACACTACTGTCAATAAATGCCACTTATAGTTGACTGACATACATTTGGGTACACACACACACACACACACACACACACACACACACACACACATACACACACACACACACTGTGCACAAGCACCATATTCAAAAGCAACACACACACACACACACACACACACACACACACACACACACACACACACACACACACACACACACACACACAGCACCACACATGCAAAAGCACCACACCACACACCCACACCATGCACAAACACTACACACACACACACACACACACACACACACACACACACACACACACACACAATGTATACCCACACCATGCACAAGCACTGCTCTCTCTCTCTCTCTCTCTCTCTCTCTCTCTCTCACACACACACACACACACATACTGTGCACAAGCACCATATTCAAAAGCTCTCACACACACACACACACACACACACACACTGTGCACAAGCACCATATTCAAAAGCTACACACACACACACACACACACACACTCCATTGAAATTATCAATGTCACCTTGATACCTGGATCACCCATGAAAAAAAGGTCGAGATTTGGGCAATCAGCACTGGCCTCTGTCCATTCTGAAAAGTTTAAGTTTAGACTGACGAGTGCCACACCCTCTTCCTCTGCCACGCCCCCTCACACTGGACCCTCGCCATTGTCCTGAACCCCCTCCCCTTCCTCGACTCTCCTCCCGACCTCTCACGAAAGGAGGGAGGAAGGGCAGTCGACGTAGACGGAATCGGCTCGTTTCTCTCGATTCGGGCCCACTTGCGCCGGTATCGCTCGGTTTGAAGTCGAGGATCAGCTTCGTCATCAATACCAATCTCCGATAGCAAAGGGTGGTGTTGATTGTGATCGCTTTATTCCTCCTCCGAATCGCTTCATTCCACTTCTCTGAAGTCTTAGTCATCGTTTTCACGGTCTCGGATAACTTCTTGAAGCACTTCAAGAGCCATTAGATCGTTTGAAAACAGCACGCGCCTGATCGAACTGCCTGCTCGACTCGCTATCTTGAACTGAAAATGACTCAGCCGAACTTTGCTGAAGTTATCGTCCGAGCGGACGCGAGCCGGTCAGTCAGCCCGCGAAAGGGAAGAAAAACCGTCCTTTAGGGTCCCTACTACCGTTTAAAACCCATTTTTTCTCTTTGCTCCCTTTTTTTAAATCGCCGAATTTTGATGATGAAATTACCTCGAACGCCGTTCGTGCAAGGGCACACAGCTTTCCCGAAACCACCACGAACGCCGTTCATAACGAAATACACATATGGTGTGCAGTTCAGTCAATTCAGATGTGCGTGATTCTTGAATACAGCTATGTTTGGTTTAAAGCTTTATTTCAAAAAAAAAAAAAAGTTCACAGCAATTTGAACTGATTTCCCAACCACCACACATGTAAATCATTTCTTTTTTTTCTGTTTACGTACCATGTTTGTCAAACAACTAATTCTGAGCCACAGTCTGAGGGCAAAAGTTCACAAGACAGCTTAAATGTAAAACAGTTGTTCAATCAGGTTGCATCTGATCTTTTTTTCCAAGTTCAGATTGTCAAGATGTCTGTGTGTTACTGAGAGTAAAGATGTCCAGAACATCCTCAGTCCATCCCTACCCCACACCCCTGTAAGGTCTTTTAGTATGAAAATCCCCATATGGAACAAGATGTTGTTCACTGTTTCTGACTTTATGTTTCAACCAGTTCAGCTTAGCGGCACTACTATAGGGTTTGGAGTCTGAGCATCTGATGTGATAAACTATGGTTTGGATTGAAAATATGTGAACAAGCGTTTTCATTGGTTTGTTTTGGCTAATGATTGATGTGGACTACTTCTAAAAAACATACCAAAAATCACTCGCACACACACACAAGTCTCAAACTTCAAGGAACAGTCCGTTAGAATCATCATATATGTTCATCCACCCATGCGGTTTGTTTAAAACATGTAAAGGTTTTGATTGGCTTTTGGCTATTCAAGCGTTAAAAGAGAGGCCCAATGTGTGCAATTTCAGAGCACAACAACTGACGGTGAGAACGACCTGATGGCGTGAAGACACGCCCATCCAAAGGCACAACAATCCCCCAGGTGCATCAGGACCTACCGTCTGTGGAGAAGCCGGCACTGAGCAGTTCCTGGCAGCGGTGGGGCCTCTCCAGCGTGCCACAGTAGTAAAGGTGAGTCACCATGCTGGGGTCCCTCAGAGCCTGCACCTGCTTCTGGAACCGCTCCTGAACGGTGCTGGGTAACACTGCCTGCAGGCCAACACACACACACACACACACACACACACACACACAAACACACACACACACATACACACACACACACACACACACACACACACACACACACACACACAGTAGAACCTGTCCTAGGTGTTGCTGTGAACACTGAAGACACCCAAAACATGTAAAGAGTGTGAAACTTCTCCTGGATACTGCTAGGGAACATTGCCTGCAAACACAATAAACTTAAACAACAGAGCCTTTCTTAACTGCTGCTGGGTAACACTGCCCAGAGTTACAATACACACAAGGATACGATGGAACATCTCCTTGGTAAACTGCCTGTAGGCACACTATATACAAACAGACTTTGGAACTTTTTTTTCTGTCCCATCTTCTGTGCCACCTCAGTGGCACTGCACCCACGCCGCTCATTCCAACCTTCCCATCCACAGCTCCGGCACCGGCATCCTACAGGGTGCAGTCAATGTGAAGTTGAGACTTTTTTTTTTCAATGCTGATAAATGAAGACGATGCTACAGCATTCCATTCCAGTCTGAGACTGCATGACAGGGCTGTACTCTATGCTTACTTTCACGATATATCCCAGTGACAGACTTTGGAACCTCTAATCAATAATGGCCAACCAGGAGGCAGACTACAGGTGAAATGTCCTATCCTAACGCAGAGCAAACAAAAATACATCAGCAAAACAACTGCAAAAAATTACCAGTCTATATGGCCTTCCACAGAAGAAAGACAATAGTTTCTTGATCTCACTGCTTTTCCTCTCTCCATTCTTCACACCACACTGTCAATTAAAATGATATATACCCCCTACCCACATCCATGTCCCAACCTCACCTTGACGATAGACGACACTTCATACTGCATGCGGATGGAGGTGTCGGCACTCATGGCCTCCCTGAACTGCTTGGCGATGTCGGAGAACACAGACACATCCTCGGCGTGGTCATAGGGGGCTGTCTGACTGCGTACATGGCCATCAGTGATCACATAATGCCCCTCCTGAAAACAGAAGCGAAGTAATTTTGTGGAAAATTAGTCAGGGTAGGGGGCTGGAAAGATAGGAGGGAGGGGCAAAGAAGGGGAAGGGACGGAGATTGGTGTGGGGGCTGTATCTGCATTCTGCATTGTAGGCAGACCAACCTGTAAATGGGAACACTCATCAAAATATACTTGAAAACTTTTCCTGGGCCAAAGCTGTAATAATGGTGATGATGAAAATCAGTGTAAAATATTGGAAGTTTAATTAAAAGAGACATGCAAAGTATTCTAAGAATGAAAGGTGAAGATCATTGGGAGATGAAAATTGTACACAAGTTCATGGTAATTTCTGTGCTGGCAACAATCGTCTGTCATGAATATACAACAATGCCATACCATATCTAATGAAAGAGTAGTCAGAGTTGGTTCATCAGGTATTTGGGCTGCATTTCACAGCTATGAATAAACATGCATGCACACACACACACACACACACACACACACCTGCACACATTTTCCTTTTGTATGTGAGAAAATGGATGGACCAACCAGTTACACTTAACTCAGCAGATATAACGAACAAATACAGTGACTTGTTCCCATGATGAAATAATTACTGACTCAAAGCGTCCAACGAATGTTGCTTATGACACTAGACCACCTAAACAGAAATGACAACACAGAGCTCACAGAAACCCCCCCCCCAAAAATATATTCCAGGCTTACATATATACCCTGTACCTGACACATCTTTACAGCAACAACTGGAGAAATGAACAAATACAAATTATGTTAACTCAAGACTGGCACAGCCTTTTCGATCTTGAATATAGTAAAACACACACACACACACACACACACACACACACACACACACACACATGAACAAACAATAACAAAAACTGGTAACCTCAATTTGATTGGAGTGAAAGGAAATCTTTAATGAGGCAGGGAACAGTAAACAGTAAAAAAACAATAAATAGAGTAACTCTTGCTCTCATGATGAAATCATAACAGGCCATAACTTCAAACGAATGCTGCTTACGACACCAAATAGCAGATATCTGTAGACCATTTTGAAAGCCTTCTTTACAAAACTAAAAACAAAAAAAGACAAAAAAAATCAATGCCAATAGTGACTTTCCTTTTATACCATGTCATTTTAACTCATCCTGTTGTCAGAGCAGATCATTAGTCTTGAAAAGATTAGAGCCTTTTCAAACCAAACACTCTGTTGATAAAACAGGATGAAAGGGAGAGACAATAAGGTGTTATGATTTTCAGCAATATCACTTTCTAATAACTGCTGAAAGAAAAAAAGTTACTATCATTTGGAATGTGGTAGCAACAAAAAAATGCGTTTCATGAACATGGTCATACACATGACCTTCAAAGCACTTGAACTTTGCAGCATCAACAGTTCTCCCTAGGACTGTGATGTGAACGCCTACAAAATCATTTACCTCAATTCTACGATTCGTCTCCAGAGATCAGGTCTACAACACGACTTACCACAGGTGATGGAAGGCAGTGGGGGTTGTGTACCCTGCGCCAAACGATGAAACTGGGAATTGACTGATGACACTTCCTGCTCCAGACTCTGTATTAACTGGTCTGTGCTGATGTCATCATCTCCTGTGTATGAAATGCATTGTGGCATGGGTGGTTATTTTGTGTGTTCCATTGTGGTTTGCTGTTCATCTGAAATTGTCACTTTCAGTCACTGTCTGTCCTCACAGCATGTGAGGAACTGATCAGTCGTGAGGGCACCTTTGTTATCAGTCTTAGACAAGAGTTGTTGTGGCTTCACAGCACCCGTCTTTGCATTTCTGCTGGGAATGGGGGTAACGTTTATCAGTGCCCATCTTCTCCGCAAATACCCAGCATATGGAAATAAAAAACATTTAATGTGGAGATTTCATCTCATCTTTTTGGAGGATGAAGCTGAATGGCCAGTCCAGTTCAAGAGATAAATAAAATTCACCTTTTCCAGCTGCTGGTAGCAGCTATAGAGCAAAGCTGACAACAGAACATCCAATTACCACACACTCATCTTGCTGGTTCACAGAGAGAGAGAGTGTCTCTGTAGCACACATTGGCAGTCTGGTGTTCCTGTCCACAGAGACAGATTAGAGAGGGCACCAGTCTCAGCACCCCACAGTTCAGTCTGCTGTGCCCAGTGTGGAAACTCACCAGGACACTACTGCTCTGTGAGAAACAACTGGTAATCGTAGAGTAAGCCAATGTGAGCTGGTGAATGAATGACACCTAACTAAAACACATGCACACTGGTGTCATGTGCAGATAATGTCCCCAGAAAAGTGGCTACTTTAAGTGCGGACCTGAAAACAGTAACATATGCAAACCATTTTGTGACAATCCGAGTGTCTGAAGTCTCTGAACAAAGAGGAATGGAGAGGAAAGAGGTGGAAACTAATGATCGTTTTTTTTAACCCCCTTGACTTCCACATTCTTTGAGTGCTGTGTGCTGGTGCTCAAACTTGGACTGATGAATAATGTTAGCAAAATGCTCATAACTATGTTTGTGGGTATATATCTTATGAACACATAACAGGATGAATAATGTGTTGGAGTAAGAACACAACATCATGATTTAGTGACTGCTGCAGTATACGCTGTCAAATGATATATTTCACAAGTACACAAACCTGATATCAGGAATGCACAACAATTCACTGTGTGTTGGGGTGCTGACAACATTCCCTGAAAGTTGCAGCCTCTTTACAACACAAATGGTTAAAGGAAGCAAAGAGTGTCAAATTCAATCTTTTCCAAGTCTGGGTACAAGCAGTGGATTTTGACTGGAGTTAGCGTAAAATGATGAGCATATCGATGTTACAGGACATATATTTGTTTGCACACAGCATAGTCCACTTTACCACTGTATAACACATGTTGAAAGTATTCAAGAAATAGATGTTCATTTTCAAGGATTTCTGTTTTCCATAAAAGTAAAAAAAAAAGTGGAAAGATGATGCTTTAGAGCAACATTCATCCAATTCCAAGAAATGATACAAGGAGGTCAGTCTGACCAACATTCATCCAGTTCCAAGAAATGATAACAAGGAGGTCAGTCTGACCAACATTCATCCAATTCCAAGAAATGATAACAAGGAGGTCAGTCTGACCAACATTCATCCAGTTCCAAGAAATGATAAAAAGGAGGTCAGGCAATTCCAAGAAATGATAACAAGGAGGTCAGTCTGACCAACATTCATCCAATTCCAAGAAATGATAACAAGGAGGTCAGTCAATTCCAAGAAATGAAAACAAGGAGGTCAGTCAGTTCCAAGAAATGATAATAAGGAGGTCAGTCTGACCAACATTCATCCAATTCCAAGAAATGATAACAAGGAGGTCAGTCAATTCCAAGAAATGAAAACAAGGAGGTCAGTCAATTCCAAGAAATGATAACAAGGAGGTCAGGCAATTCCAAGAAATGATAACAAGGTCAGTCAATTCCAAGAAATGATAACAAGGAGGTCAGTCAATTCCAAGAAATGACAACACGGAGGTCAGTCAATTCCAAGAAATGATAACAAAGAGGTCAGTCAATTCCAAGAAATGATAACAAGGTCAGTCAATTCCAAGAAATGATAACAAGGAGGTCAGTCAATTCCAAGAAATGACAACAAGGGCAGTCAATTCCAAGAAATGATAACAAGGAGGTCAGTCAAGTCCAAGAAATGACAACAAGGGCAGTCAATTCCAAGAAATGATAACAAGGAGGTCAGTCAAGTCCAAGAAATGACAACAAGGGCAGTCAATTCCAAGAAATGATAACAAGGAGGTCAGGCAATTCCAAGAAATGATAACAAGGTCAGGCAATTCCAAAGAAATGATAACAAGGTCAGTCAATTCCAAGAAATGACAACAAGGAGGTCAGTCAATTCCAAGAAATGATAACACAGAGGTCAGTCAATTCCAAGAAATAATAACAAGGAGGTCAGTCAATTCCAAGAATGACAACAAGGGCAGTCAATTCCAAGAAATGATCACAAGGAGGTCAGTCAAGTCCAAGAAATGATAACAAGGAGGTCAGGCAATTCCAAGAAATGATAACAAGGTCAGTCTGGAGAGCACAGGCCACTGACAACATCATACATTTCTCTCAAAACATTCCTGGATCTGCCCTATGAGCAAGATCAGCACCAAAGTGTAATGGGTTTGTCCGTGGGTCACATTCCATTTTCCCAACTTTTGTTCAGTTAGGTTCTGTAGTTTCCACATAATCTTGTTGGCAGACAAATAAATAAACCAACAGATCAGGAGAGATTTGTTTATAAAACAGAAACCACACAAACATTCAGTTTACAAAATGAAAGGCTCAACTGTTAAACCAGTTTCAAACTATAATGATAGTAGACCGAAGTTGAAACATGAAAATAAGCATTGAACCGTGATTTTTTTTTCTATAGTGTTCTGTCTTAAACATAAAGGGTAGGCTGGTCCAATGGCAACCAACTGTGTCCACTAAAGAGTTCTCACTCAGGAGACAAAAGTGAACCCTGGGTGGGCATTAATGAATGGTTCCCTTCAAATACACAGCTCAATGATTCCCACTACTGCCAGTGAAAATTTTTTTATATTTACACTTTAACGTCTTCTTTTTCATCCCAGTTCTCCTCCTCCTCCTCTCCTCCCACTTCTCTACCACTTCCTTTTAAACTCTTGTTAAGTCGTTTCCATGGCGATTGCTGACTTGTTCAACTGCATTTTTTTCTTCATTATTCATTTCTTTCTGTTGCTTGTTTATTCTTGTCATGCTTGAAGAAGACCAAAAGGCCAGAGATCCCTCCTGTAGTTTTTGTTGCATTCACTTGGCAGTTATTTTCATGTTTTCACTCCCAGCAGGAGCCATTATAGTTTCAAACTGCTAATTTCATTCAAACTGGCTGTTACTGTTTACTGTGTAGCCTCCTGTATTTTTAAGTTACTTCCTTTTAATTTATTTGGGACCCTCAGACAAAGGATTCAAAATGATGTTTCAGTCTGGTTGTTCATGACTTCCTTTCCATTTGTTATTTCTGTGTATCACTTTCTCCCATTCCACTTTTCTATCTTGTCAAATGCCTTAAAAAGACCAACAATTCAAGGGCCAATTTTTTGTGTTTGTTACACTCACATCAGTTTTCATATCTCAAGGTACACAAAAGGAATTGGAAGAACACTCACCTGTAACTTCCTTGCCAATGTCCCCATTGCTTGTGACAGATTGATATGCACTGCGAGCTGTTACATTCACATATATTTTCACATTTCAAGGTAACAGACAGAAACTGGAAGAGCACTCACCTGTAACTTCCTCACCGATATCCCCATTACTTGTGACAGACTTGTATGCACTGCGAGCCATCTCCAGCTTGTACATCAGCAAGTCTCTCTCTGGCCACCACAACAAACCATGGGGGGAAAATGTGATGGATACTGATCCAGGCAATGATATTCAAGATAATCAATGTAGAGAGAAGATCAATGTGTATATCTGATCAAATGCTGTATGAAAATCTTCAATTGTTTTCAAAGACACGATGAAAAAAATACTGTATTTAAAGTATAATGACAACTGTTAAGCAGAACTCCACTCAACAACAATGAACAGTGATTTGAAATGTTTGGGGGATAATTACAACCTTATATATTTCCAATCCATCTCAAATCATGGAATGAGACTACAGGACATAACTTTTGATTTTTTTTTAATCATCTTTTTTTTCTCTCTACCACACTTGAAAGAAAGAAAAAAACGGATTAAATAACTCAAAAAGGCAGTAAGACTACACAAGCTTAGACAAACTACTTACATGCTCTGCACAGTACAACTTTTCCACACTTAACTCTTTCCTCTCTCTGCATATCCAGATCAGTGTGTCCCCTGGTTTCATACTGACGTCCACACGCACTGATTTGAACTTTTAGAAACGACCACCCCAGGGCAGGAATGTTTCATTCAAACCTAAACAGACCAGCAAACCCCGGTCCCCATGCAAAAGCAATTTTTTTTTCTTCTTTCTTTCAGATTTCAGAGTAATCTGAGATTTTCCGGAGTAAGATGTTTCTTGATGACAAAAATGCTGGCAGGTGTGATGCTGAAACCCATGCAGCTGACTTCATGATGGGCGTAGTGAACTGCCATGTCTGAACTCCTAATGCTTCAATGCCATTTCTAATTGTCCTCTTTGAAGTTGTATTAGACTGGTACTTTTTTTTTTTTTTTCTTATCATCAGTATTTCATGATTTTTGCCATCAGTGGTTAGATCTTTTCATTTCAACATGATGGTGCTCCACAATGCGTGCCTACTTGACCTTCACCTGCGAAATTGTTTTCAATGCAACAAAAAAATACAGCTAGTCAATCTTGACTGAAGAACATTTCTGATTAGTTGCACACTGCAATGCATCAATTTTGATAAAGTCTGCCTTGCTTTTGGAGATGATATTTTCACGATCTGGCTTATTATACGCACTGATAAAACTGAGCACTCCAATGAAAAAGAAAAGACACTTTCTTATCTGTTGTGATCTGCAGACTAGCTAAATCACTTGCACCAAATGGTAAGAGCTCGCAGGTCTGACCAAATCAGCTGGCTTTTGCCTAAAACTCAGCTGATATTGAACAGCCAGAATTTTTTTCTTTTTTTCATTCTGCATTAAGAGACAATCGGTTTTTGAGATGACCCATTTCTGTTTCACTGTGTAGAGTTTAAACTATGCCCTCTTCATCCTGCAGAATAAAAAGAACTTTCTGATATGGGAGTACTTTGACTTTTATACATGTGATAAATGACTGTCTTTCTCTCCCAGTATGCTAGTTTCTACATTTAAATTCAAGTGGTCATTCTTAGGCAACTGCTGTTGAACAATCTGTATCAGCTCAGTCTCCATGGTAAACAAAAGAAGAAACACTGGAAACAGAATCAGCTCAAACTGTGTCCTTAATGGGACAGTCTCCTTTATCAGGAAGCAAATCTGGAGCAGACAAGGACAACAATGTTTTAGGGAAAAAACAGCCAGTCTTTACTGGAAGCGAGTCTGTGACTGAGAGGATGCAACAGCATGTAAGGTAGCGTGGGGAACCATTTTCCTCCTTGTGATTCTGATGCACGAGAGTACTATTCAGTAGAGTGAACTGACAACAATCATAGTGTCAGTATCACTACATATGAATCAAAGAGGCAAAGTTAGATTTCATACTATTTTCAAGATTTGTCCCCGCTTTTGCCCCCTGTACCCCTTTCTCTACATGCCTAAACTGAGCTATGCAATGAGCACCTTCCTTTTAAATGCATTTGCATACACATGTCCATAAATACATATGCACATACACATATATAGACATACACACTCACCAGAACTCAGTTTACTTTTCCTCAGCATTTCATTGTCTTCCAGCAGTTTGTCCATCAGGTCAGTCTGTTTCTTCATCTATGACAACATCATCCATTCCATATCATCAGCCTTGTTTTTTTTATCTGTATAATTGCTCCTTTTGCTGTCTAAAAGTGATAGTGCCATGTACTTCATCTGACCTACTTTGAATGCTTCATGTTGTCCACTAAAAGCTGCTGTAACATTTCTCACTCCTCCTCCTTTAAGCAGCACTTTACTATTGCTGCCTATAACAACACTGTCAAATCTTTGACTGACACGTTGATGCTACATTTCTAAAGCAGCTAATTCTTTGGGTCTCGGAGAATGTTCTAGACTGGGTCATTCATAAAAAAAACTTGTGCCTCCTGGATTGGGGTGCTAAAACAATAATGACAATGAAGAAAAATCACAGTAAATGAAGAAATTTAGAAATATATTGTTGCTATCAGACACTGAGATCACCAGTATTAGTGGTCTGTTGCTATGTAACATTTTATACATGTTCGTTGTTATCATTTATCAGTAAGATCAATACTCAGTGTTATCCTTTATCCGTAACATTAATGCTCAATGTTATCATTTATTAAAAAGAAATTAATGCTCAGTGTTGTCATTTATCAAAGAGGTTTTAAAAAAAAAGCCAGGAATAAAGTTATTTACGTTGATCCCCTATTCCGTCTCTTTTACCATTCACAGACTTTTTAACAAAGACTCGGTCATATGATCGATCAATCAATGGATCAATCAGTCGACAGACAGAAGGAATTCCACAGAGCACTGACCACACACTTCAGCTGGAGGATCTCATGCTGCATCTTCTTCATGCAAAGCACCTGACTCTGGTAGGCCTCCAGACTCTTTTGCTGCCTGTCACACCACACACAGCTCAAAGCAATGGTCATGGTACAAATGAACCACACCACACAGCGTTCAACCAGTAGTCATGGTACAAATGAACCGCACCACACAGCGTTCAACCAGTAGTCATGGCACAAATGAACCACATCACACAGGGTTCAAACCAATAACCATGGTACAAATGAACCACACCACACAGGGTTCAACCATAGTCATGGTACAAATGAACTACACCACACAATGTTGAACCACTAGTCATAGTACAAATGAAACCACACCACACACACACAGTTCAAAGCAATGATCATGGTACAAATGAACCACACCACACAGGGTTCAACCAACAGTCATGGTACAAATGAACCACACCACACAGGGTTCAACCAACAGTCATGGTACAAATGAACCACACCACACAGGGTTCAACCAACAGTCATGGTACAAATGAACCACACCACACAGGGTTCAACCAACAGTCATGGTACAAATGAACCACACCACACACAAAGAGCACAGGCTTTGTGCTGAAATAATTGGTACAGGCAGTAAAAAAGGCAGGATTCAAACAATGGTAATACAGCAGATTTGGCCACCTGGTTCTGGCTATTACTGTCGCCCAGTTATGAGAAAACAACCAGTATCAGTACACACACACACACACACACACACAATGTTCAGACGATCCACCCCTGATAATCACACAAATGTAATGCAGTGAGAGAGAAAAAAAAAAAACTGTGTTGTACGTGTTTGTGCCAGCCTGTAAATGCCAGATGAAGTGGAACTTTCAGTGATGTTGTCACACACACACACACACACACACACACACACACACACACACAAATACAGATGGCAACTATGTCATTGGCAACATTATCTCACTATGGAGGGAGGGCACGCCTCTCTACACAAGCCTCTTTTATCAAAATGCGATTGATGATCAGTACCTGCAGGAATGTGAGAGGAACACAGATTTAAAAAAAAAAAAAAGAAGAAAGAAAGGGCTCACTGTGCCGAGGTTCTGGGAACATGATGGCTCATATCCCTCACAGGCGGCAAAACATAGCACAGTCAGACTGATCAAAAATGGCCTACCAAAATGAAACTTAAAAAAAAAAAAAAACCAGCAAAGGGAATGCACTGCGTATGAGCTGCCATCCATTCACACTCTTTCATGGTCATTACTGTGGAGTCAAACACAGAAGCATGAACTTTTTTCCCTCCTCCTTTTGTTTTCCCCTTGAAAGATTGCGTTTACACGTTCATGCACATTTTTTACATCCTTGTAAATGCAGCATGATTTTTTCCCAAATTTTTCACTTTTTAAGACAGTAATTCAATGGATGCAGCTGGTTATACTGTATATACAGGTTGAAGGTTTAAGCTCCTAGAAGATGATGATGTATGGTGCAAGGTGGACATTGCTGCGGGAGTTTCCATTTTATATCAATAAGAAAGATCAGTGAAGATACTGAAAACAAAAATGTGAACATAATGAAGTGGTGTGTGGCGCAGACTAATTCACAAGAAACATCAATACACAGGATAAGTGTAGTATGGAGATATGTTTTGTCTTTCTTTACACTGTAAACAATCAGAAACAATTTTAACTCATCGGATAAATCTAGTAAAGCTAATATTCCTACAAGAATAACGATCCAAATTCTCCCATTGTAATAAAAAAACAGTGAAAATAACTCAGGGAAACTCATCACCCATTCCAGGAAACACTGAACACATCATAAAATTGCTGACCTCTACCAGAGGCTTCACGACCAACACAATGATGCCAACACAAGGTGAGAACATTGCCCCAGCCCTCTCCCAGCACTGACCATTTCTTGAACTCCATCTCCAGTTCCCCCACTTCAGGATCCTGTTTCAGTGTCTTGCCCACCTCCATCATGGCCGTCCCTGTGAGACACAGACCATCACCATCACAGCGACATGGAGGATGCCATTGTTTAAGCAGCATCAGGAAGAAGAATACACCACGGCATTAAAACACGTAGGACTAGAACAACGCAGCAGAAGGAACACTCGGAAAAGCACAGGCCTCCACCAAGGTTGAAGGGATCCTGGATCCCCCACCCCATCCCCCTTCTGACCAAGATCAGCACCAAACTTTAATGACTTCGTCCTTAGGTCATTGTTCCGTCTTCCACCAAGTTTCATTAAAACTGGTATTGCAAATATTGAACAGTGTTATTGACCAACAGAAAAACCAACAGACAGGTGAAAACCACCTTCTTGGCAGATTTCATTACATACCGTCTCACTCGTTTCTCTAAACTTGAACACAAGATACCAGGGAAATCTGGAGACTGGTTAAACACAGACTTAATGCCATAGGAAATCCCCCACATTCACCCCTGTCTCATCTTCGTCTGTCATGGCATCACTCGTCCTTTTTTTTCCTCATCATCATTTATACAACGTAGTCTCAATTTGAGTGAAATGATGATGTTCACAAATGCTAACATGTTTCAAACTTTTCCTTTGAGTGCCACTGCCAAATGCTTGAATTCTAGAAAGACATATGCCAAGTCCCACTTTGACTGCATACAACTCCTCACTGCTTTCCTGAACGTGCCCACAAGTTACAATTGCAACAGTGTTTCACCACCTGAGTATCTGGCTTATTCTCAGTATGCAGTCATATTCTGCCCTCAAAGACGTTGTGTGGCAAATGCTTGGCTATATTCGTTTCTCTTTGTGCCTTAAAACATAGTCAAAAAATGTCCAACAAATGCAAATAACTCGTACAAATAATGCACAAGGTAACACTTTGGGGCGAGGTGGGAATACGACATATTACCTATCCTGTAATGTATACTTTATAATGCTGCATTCATTTGGGTATGGCTGGGCTGGGTGGCGCTGTGCTGTACCATTTGTACTGGGTTGTATTGTACTGAACTGTCTTGCACTGTGTTGTGTTGTTTCCAGCTTATTACTGTCATACAAGGCTAGTGCTGGCCTCACCTATCAGAGAAAATCCAGGTAGGTAGCTCATCAGTGTGCACTGGGTGAACTGTTCAGCCAATTCACTGCACACATATAAGACACCATCAACAAACTGGATGAATTGAAAAAAAAAAAAGAAAGAAAAAGACATGGAATCAAATCCTTTCAGTACCAACAAAAAAAATAAGCTGAATTTTTTACAGCAACATTTTATGTGTCCTCTCTTTCTTTATATTCCTTTCACCCTCTCTCTCCCTCCTTTCCTCTGTCACTCTCTCTCTCTTCCTCTCCCTCACTCCTCCCTCCCTTTTTCTCTCTCCCCCCCCCCCCCCCCCCCCCTTCACTCTTGCCCCACTCTCTCTATCTCTTTCTCACTGCCTCTCTCTTTCTGCTTCTAAGTCATGACCTGTGGCAAACACAGTCTGAACACTGCTGTTGCTTTCTAAACTCTGCTGTGAAGTTTCTAGCAGAACAATCAGATCTGACTGACATAGAAAGAGACGCCATGAAGTCAGGATGGAATGTCTCTGTGGATGCCACCATGGTGAGCTGATCAACAGCAGCCATACACATAACCCTCTCAACCACATTCTCTTGCCAGTGTGTATCCAGTTCTATTTGCGTTGTTTATAACCCAGCTGATGGCAGAGCACCATGCCAGGGCTGTCATTTCATCAAAATCCATTCCATACATGTTTGCCTAGGGAGAAAAAAAATCACCAGTAGGCCAGTTTCTTTCAAACATATTCACAATGCGGTCTGATTAGATCTATTTTTCATAAAATCTCAGATCAAATGAAGAATAGTTATCTCACTGTAAACTACACACACACAAACACACACACACACACACACACACACACACACACACACATCCAGTGGAACATTCCTGAACAAGCTCCTCAAGGAATCTCCTGCAAGGTGTTTATGTCCAATGTCATGCAAAACCCACACTCTATGAACACATATTTCATAGCATGATGCTCGTCACACAGTATGCACCATGCAGTCTCCTAACCCTTAAAAAAAAAACCGCACAAGAGTGTCTGTAAAAAAAAGTGGCATTTGTATAATTGGCACTAAACTGTTTCTTCATGCCACCTTTGGTTGATGGTTGAAATTCTTTCAGGTCTGGACAGACAAAAAAGTGTATATCCATTTATGTGTTCCCAGTCCTTTAGTCAAAGGTCTTTGAAATAATGATGAACTTTGGGCTTGAGATCTGCGTAGGGGATACAAGATCTGGACACTGCATTCAAGGCATTCCTGGCCAGCTGATCAGCCACCTCATTGCCTGAAATGCCAGCAACACCAGGAACCACAGCAGTGCATGTGGCAGATGACCCCCAAAGTGTTCAACATGGACATACCAACAACACAGGGCTGAAAACTGTAGTTCTCCACCAAAGATTCGACTTTCAGCCAACAAAAACACCAGAGGCAAATCCCTTCAGCTCTATCGCTCCTCACAACTTGCCACCATAGCTGTTTATGAAGTGACAGCAGGGAAGCGACTACCAGTACCCACCTCCACTTGCTGTTGAGCAGCACGTCGTCAGTGAAGCCAAACTTGGTGAAAAAGTCCACAGCTCCATGGTCGGCATGTACCACCACTGCTTCATAATGGCCCACGATAGTTGGGTCCAAGCATTTCTGGGGAGAAACAAAATCTCCAACTCACATCCCTGCTGGCTTGATCTCAAGTTTTGTCAGTGTCATGGTATAACCTGCATCCTGTGGCATACACCTCACCGTTAAGGAGGATCTCCCATAAAGCAGTATTAGTAGCAGTTGCTGCTAATTCCAAGAGTTTTTTGAACAAGTGCAGTAGTCCTACAGTATCAAAAGTCACACACATACACACACACACTCACACACACGTAAACATACACAAAGACACAAACCCACTCTTATGCATTGTCCCTCTAGTGCTATCAGTGTTGTGTTGGGTAGGTCTCCTGCTTTTATATTTGTTATGCTTATCCCCCATCTTCCAAATTCACTGCAGTTGATGTGGAAGTTAAACTTGAAGCAGACTCATCATGAAATGCAAACAGTGCCCTGGCATTGGTTTCAGAGGGGGGTGTATCAGGTAACAAATCCCACAGGGTTCATATTCAGCTGAAGAAAACTAACAACTGTTTCTGGACCACAGATTGCTCTAGCATTGTTTTCTTTTCTTCAACACTTTCATCAAGATGAACCAGTTCAACAGCAGGGTACTCTAGTGCCTTCAACTGACACTTTAGATTTCATGCATCGTTGATGAAAGTTTCAGTGTGAAAAGTATACCATTTTCCAACAAACTTTTCGCTCTGATAGCATTGTAAGATGCTGTCACAGAAACTGGTGGAAAATGCAAACCTAAGAAAACTCATATACTTTGTTTTCTTCACGGTAACAAGGCACCTGGAGATCTCACAGTGCAAAACTGTCTTGGAAATCTGTTGCAGACAAGTTAAAGTGCTTCTGGCCAACACTTCAGGATTGTACAGCAACAGCATCAGCATGTGACTCTAGAAGTGAGTGTAAAGGACCCAACACAGTATTGAACATAATGATTCAACACTGTTCAATAGCTCTGTTGCACAACCTCTCTGGTCCCAGTGACCAGTCTACCCATTCTTTCATGATCTCTCTGATTGGTGGTATTGTTTCATGCTGTTATGATGTCTGCTATCAGATGAAAGAAGTGTCATCCTCTTCATCACATGTATGATCTATAATCATAAATTTTCTGTATGCTGCAGATTTCCTCATACATGACTGCACATCTGCATGTTCATCCTCACACACATGCAAGACTATTCACTGTACATGGATGCAAATGCACACTTAACACAAACAAAAAACTGACATACAACAGTCGTGGAGACTATGATTAACGAGGTACTCAAGAAATAATAAACAAGTGGGGTAGTCTTTGCTCCCATAAGGAAACCTAACACAGAGTAACTTTTATTCAAGACTGGCACAGCCTTTTAAAACTTGAATAAAGTCAGACAAATACAAAGACAAACAATCTAATAGTGTCTCTATTTGACGCCAGGAGCGCAGATACAGCCAGCCGTGTCTCCCTGATGAGTTTCCGACCCAGCGGACGAAAGGCCTCGGAGCAGGCAATACAAATATATCTGCCTTTAAAAGGGATTGCGATGGTTCCCTTATGCAGCCAGTGAAGAGTTTTCATATTTTCTTAATTTCATGTTCCCAATTTTTACATCTTCAACCTCCTGCCCCCCCCCCCCCCCCCCCCCCCTCCCCCCTCCGCCCTCCTTAAGTTCAAAGTTTTGCCAAGTCATTACTATGAAGACAATTTTGTTGTTGGCCTGCGCTTGTTTTCCCCCCCACTATTAGATTGTTTGTCTTTGTATTTGTCTGACTTTATTCAAGTTTAAAAGGCTGTGCCAGTCTTGAATAAAAGTTACTCTGTGTTAGGTTTCCTTATGGGAGCAAAGACTACCCCACTTGTTTATTGTTTACTGTTCCCTGCCTCATTTCATTTCCAATTTCGAGGTACTCAAGGCCTGTCCAGCATGTTGATGTACTGCAGGGGTCAGGTCCCTGCCATGTCTCACCCATGAGGTTGCCTCCCATGCCAGGTCCAACTCTTTATTTACTGATCGACTGATTGAGTTAGCTAGGGAATTTTAACCCCTCTGCACGGTCATCACCCCTTTGTAGAACTTGTGTTGCACATAGGACAAGTGGCCTGCAACATACTACATCTGCAGTGTGAATTTGAGCAACACACTCCCAGAGAAGCGTCCATGTGAAATGGATGAAACTCAGCTGTGTGGTGCCAGTCTTTCCGTCTGAACCCACAGCCCACTTGACTCTGCATAGGAGTCAACTTATAAATGCCTCTGATGGGAATCGAACTCACCCCTTTCCAGCCCACCTGTCAGCAATGCTAACCACTGCACCACCACTGCTGGTACAGGGAGGGAGTCTTTGTCTTCAAGTCTAGCATAAACAAAGAGAAAATGTTAACAAACAGGTCTCAGAAAGCAGAATGTATGTTTGGGAGGGTCTTTATTCAGCAGTTTATTGTGCACACCGCTGATGTCATGCAATGATAGCTTGTGACCATCACTCACAGAAAGAAGGTAGCGTCCCATCTGTAATTTGCGGGCACGTTTCCTCACTCCGATGAAGGTCAGGTGGATGACACGGTCCTTCTGTTGACATCTGTATGACACACATGCTTTATATATGACTAAAACTCTAAAGGATAAAAGCAAGAAATATTTTATTTACAATGTATCATGGAATACATTGAGAGATCCACAAAAATAATCAATGTGAAAAGCAGTGCATTATCTCTATTTCCACACAACAAATGCATTTTTGACACACACCCAAAACTAGCAATACGAAAAAAAAAAAAAACATTAAATCATGAACAATGTACCAATAGAAAACATCAGAAATTCAAATAAAGCAACTCATGATTTTACAAGAGACGCATACCAGTGTCCTTGTTAAACAAAATATAGATGTTGTACTTCTTATCACAGTATTCCATGTTCTTGGAAAAGTAAAGAACGGCAGAAAGTGTGAACATACCGTAATACACTGCCAAAACACACACACACACACACACACACACACACAAAAGAAAAAGCAACAAAAAGCTTTAAGTCTGACCACAACTTGCATGCAAAGTGTAACATAACGTAAGAGGTTTTGGGTTTGGGAAGGGGGGGGTTCTTGGAGAGGAGAGGTTTCCTTTGTTGTTGTTTTGCACTACATGTTGCTGTCGCCTCTTCTGTGCCCTCTCTATACATTTACTCACACATTGCTCATTCTGTCTTCCATGTACACAGCTACACCCAGTTACCCTAGCTGCAATCTGTGCACCAACAGTCCAGATGGAGCAATCAATATCGGATCATCATGATAATCTGCTAGAGGAAATGCTGCAATGTTACTCACTCATTTTTTGGGGGTGTTCATTGGTGCTTGTTCGGACCCAGCATTCACAGAACATCATCAACTAAATCCTCTATTGACAACAATAATTACTCAGTAAACAAACCATTATGAATGCGTGTAACCTCCCCTCCCTCCCCCCCCCCCCCCCCCCCCCCCCCCCCCCCCCCCCCCGCCCTTCCAGAAGAAAAATAACCCAAGTTTTGTCGTTTCCAGTTTTGTTTTGTTTCTGCATAAAGACAAATAAGACTACACAACAATTCAAGCCAAGTCCCATTAACTTTCCAAACTCACACAAATTTCTTCTCGTAGGAAGCACATCCCATCAACATGTTCTCGATACTGATGTGTTCTGCCTTAATCGGGTCATCCTGGCAACTTCCACGCTCTTTCCGTCGCCGCTTGGCTTTCTTGATGAAAGTGTGGATTCCTTGGCTGAAGTTGGCTCTTCATCGCTGTTGCAGAAAATTACAATGCCAGAGATTAAGGACAGAGCAAGGAAGAAGAGAATGAGACATGGGCCTTGTCTGGCTCAGTGAAAAGAAACGCTATGTAGCTAATTCATACAAAAACAGACAAACATGATGCAGAACTACTCTTGCTAAAACAAACCAGCACAGACATGCTAGCAAGGATCATAATCAACAGGCAAGCATCAGCAAACAGATGATGGACATCATAATGTGGAACAGAGGACCTGCAAGTAAATTTCCACTCGCAGGAGTAAAATAAAACAAGATGCATACACCGCATGCATAATTTCACATACCCAGACTCTTCCACATCTTCTGCGTCATCGTCAGACCTAAGAAATGGATAAGGTTGGTGTAAATGGCCACGCTATCATCCATCAAGCACATGCAAAAGGTCGAACAACTCTAGTTCCCTGTTTTTTTTCAAATGCAGTATAGCCCCTCAATAACAACTCAGAAATGCTTAAAAACTGGATCTTAGATGGAAGGAAAGCCTACCTCAAACAAGGCAAGACAGAAGTGTATTTCCGACATACATACTGGAGAATGTGTACATGTATTTTTTACTTGACCAAATTCATGACATTCTCCTTCAAGACTGCTGATGTGTTCAAAAGCAATCACTGCCAGTTCTGGGATTCTTGAGGTAGTTTTGCTGCAGTTCCTTCCCTTTGAATGCTACTGGCTTGTTTGTTAGCACTTTCCATGATTTTGATTTGTCCTGTGAGTTAATGTGTCAGTATCGAGGCATCCATTGAATGGAAAGAATTATTTTACCAACTGTGTTTCCAGAAGACCATGTCAGTACCAAGGCATCAGTTCAGCAGAAAAAGTTGTCAGTGTTCGTGAGTGTAACAGTTTTTTTGTGACTTCACAGAGTTCCAACAACTGAGCAACAGTTAACTTTGATTGATGTTACATATGATATGGTGCAAGTAATGGTTGTCTGATGTTACAGAGGTATGAACAAAATGTTTATTTATATTCTTGTGTGTGTGCCAGTTTCATTCGTTATAACAACCAAAATAAATAAATAAATGAATAAATAAATAGATTTTTTTCTAGACTTACAAACTTCAGGGAAAGAAATCTTGAAATTTGGTATCTTCTCAGTGATTGGTTCTTATTTGATGTATGTAAAAACTCTGACAGGTTTAAGACCTTTTTTTTATAGCACCAAAATATGATTTTTAAGGGGAATTACTCTATTTGGAGAGTCCTAATAGAGAGAGGTTTACTGCTGTTGCATGATGCATACTCTTGTGTGCACAGTTCACAGTCCAACTTTGCTTCCACAGAATCACAATTATTGCTTCCCCATACATACATAATGTACATACACTGGAATGTAAAACATGTGAAGTCTTTGCAACAAAATGATAAGCATCCCAAATCTATGCCATGTCAATTTAATAATACAGTGATGAAAATCACTTAAACAGCACACCTTCACTTATATTCTATGATTGGTATAAAATAGTCAAATAAAGTAAAAAGCAAAATCAGAAGCACTATTAATAAAACTTGAAAATACAACACACAGTAATAAGTATTCAACATCTGGTAGTATGTGCTTCAGTTTTTCATTAACAGTCCATCAGATTTAATGGAACCACAGAACAAAATGAATAGGTCCTTAGAAATCATACCTTTTTTTCACTTATTTCCTTAACCCATTCGGTGCCTAACTTGACAAGATAAGTCGACAGCAAAGACGTTTATTCTTCGCTGCCATGGCCGTCGAACATACTCGTCATGGGGGAGTCCGGAATATTCCTCATTTTACATTTATACCACTTACAAAACAGAATATTTTCAGAGAGGTGAAGTCTCTAGATTCTATTGATAGTTGGTAATCTCGTTTTCGTCGTCAGTGAGAAAGTCAGTAGAATTTTTTGAAAATGTATACTTGTTTTCTTGGAAAAAGAAACCCTGGCAAATAGGATTTAACTTTAAGCTTTATTCCTAAGCAGCAAAAGTGTCAACAAATTTAAAATGGTTTGAAAGTTGTAAAATCAATTAAAAACAAGACTTTTTTCAGTTTTCAAAAAAGTATACGCACAGGATTTATTCACCTTTTAACATCACCATCCTAGGTTTATGAACATTCATTACAACCATAAAGTCCTTTTTCCCTTATTTCCATTACACACACACACACACACACACACACACACACACACACAGAGGAAGAGGGACACAGACAGGTAAAAAAAAAAAAAAAACCAGTAAAAACAGTAGTATGCAAATGATATGCAACATACTCATCCTCCTCCTCTTCATCGTCGTCCTCTTCCTCACTGTCTGTGTCGCTGAAGACTTCTTCAAAGTGGCTGGGCTTCTCATCATCTTCCTCCAGAACATCATCTTCAGGCTTTATTTCTTTATCATCATCTTCATCTTCATCATCATCATCATCATCATCGTTGCTTTCATCCTCACTCTTCTCTTCTTTGCTCTCGTTGTTTGACTTTTTCTCCTCTGCTTCTTTCTTCTCTCTTCTCTCTGCTTCCTCTTGCTTCCGTTTTCTGTGTTCTGTCATGTCTTTGATGGTGTCTAAGGGACAAACACTTTCGTTATCTATCTAAACAATCAGGTATATTAAACACAAAATCATAAGGATTGAAATTTTTTTTCTCGAGGCTGACCAAATTTTTCCGATAATGCTCAATCACTTCATGGAGGTTTTGTTGTAGTGAAGGTGAGGTTTCTTCTTTCTTTTATTTGTTGTTGTTGTTGTTGTTGTTAATGTTTTCGTCTCTCATCCCTCATGTCTCCCATGTGTCTTGTTCTAGCCAACCCACACACACAGCTTACACCAAGGCTTGTCCTGCCATGGCCCCAGTACCAGCAGTCCACAAGGAGCCATCACCATCTCATCGTTATGAGGCAGCTCATACTAGTAAATACACAACACCACAGATGATTGACTTCAGTAGTGTTCACTGCTGCCTGTTCTTGATCCAGCATTTGCTGGACACTGTTTTGTCCCCTGACCTACTGAAGACAATAATCGCGAACTCAGGTACTGGCAGAGCCACTGTGAGTGCATGTCACCCTGTGGAGGGAGCCACCATGTCCATCCAGTGACAGGCCCCATGGCCTTGCCAGCACTGACGACTTGGACACACTGTAGTGTGGATGTGAAGAATGAATCAAAGTCTATATCACAAATGTATGATATGAAGGATAACAATCTGTGGTATTGTTATGATGAGGAGGAGGATGTACATGATGCTGTAGAATTCCATTCTGATCTGAGACTATATGACACGGCTGTGCTCTTTGCTTCCCTTCATACTATATGCCAGTGTCAGTCCAGCCCTAGACTTACAAACACCTGCCCCGATGGTCAGGAAACTTGAGCAAAACTCATTTCTCTCACCTTGGGTGGGACTGAAAACTCCCACAAATAAATGCCCCTGAGGACTTGAACCCTATGACCTCCCAGCCTGCAAACACACCATTGCTCCTTGGCAGCTGGATAATCCATTGATGTTAACCGAAATTCTTCAGATCAATTATACTAGAATATATTACCCAACACAGCACTGATTAGCCATATCATACTTGAGTACAATTACATCATCATTATCATCATCATTGTCATCATCCCATGACAGTAGACTTAAGGATTAAATGGTAGATGCCTGAGCTGGGTCACGGATGATGCCCAATGTTTTATTTTACCAGAATAGCCATTACTAATGGCTATAATGGCCCAAAATGTTTTTTCTTCTGTTACTAACAGCTATAATAGCCCATAACGGTTTTTCTACTTTATGGAATATCTCAGAAAGTATGTGGCCGATCTTTCTGAAAATTTGTAGGCATGTTCATTATGGGTCATGGATGATGCCCAATATTTTATTTTGCCAGAATAACCATTACTAACAGCTATAATGGTCCAAAATGGTTTTACTTCTGTTACTAACAGCTATAACAGCCCAAACTGGTTTTTCATCTTTATGGAATATTTCAGAAAGTACTTGGCCAATCTTTCTGAAAATGTGTAGGTATGTTCATTGTGGGTCATGGATGATGCCTGATGTTTTATTATACCAGATTAGCCGTTACTAATGGCTATGACTGCCCAAAACGGTTTTTCTTCTTTGTGGAATATCTCACAAGTATTCAAGATAAACTGGGAGTACATTTATATGCTTTGCATCTTGTTATTGCTTGGTTCTGTCCCCAAGTTTTCAATTCACAATCATAACAATGGAAAAGCGTGAAAGGAAGAGGTTGCCAAAAATTGGATGACTTTTAATGAATAAAGTGAATCGGTCAGGATTAAAGTGGTCAGGAATAGGGTAAGACACCAATTGGAGGAGGGAGACTGGGATAGTTGGGAGGCCAGGGTTTGACATTGTTAACAGCATAACAGTTTAATTCTACATATCACCATCAATCTGTTCTTATGGGAAATGTATTCAATAGTACTGAAGGTGGAACACATATAACAGATCACTAAATGATCTCTCTCAATAATTTTCTTTGATATAACACATATCATCAGGCTTATCATCATAAAGCTTTTGAATAGGTTATATTCTACATGTTTATTTTCTCTATGTAAACCAGAATTTTCTAGAGGTTACTTTATAAAAGACACACAAAAAGGAATTGATCTACTTGACAATTCGGCCTTCCCTAAGACAAGAGGGATCTTCTCACCTGGGAGATCTCGCACCAGCACAATGGTTCTGGCCCATTTCTCACAGATGGTATCATAGATGCAGTCAGCAGTCATGTCTGACAGGCACACATCGTACAACCCAACCACTGCATGCAGCAGCTGCTGGTTGGAGATCTGAAACACATGATTTACATTATCATTATGTGACTAGATGGCCTTGTTATCATGAGGACCATACTTACTTTTGTTTGTTGAGCAATTTTTGTTATCGTCTGTGGACATTGCTAAATGTGGTATTTGATCAGGTGAAAGTCTGTGTGTTCAACTGCATGGACTGGGCGCCCTATCACCGTACAGAATGGTTAAAGATGGACTTATGTCATTTGACCTTACTCCTGGTCAGTGAAAAATGGTTTGCAACTTGGTGGAGATGCAAAGCGCCAAACGGAACAAAGAAAACATCAGAGAAAGAAAAAACCAATATATCAACTAAAACAAGTTAAAGTTAAGAACTATAAAAGACCTGGTAAAAAAGTGGATAGTTTGTGCAAGCGGATGAAAGATAACGTAGGACTGAGCATGGTAAGACCAGAAAGTACTACACAGAACAAACTCCTGACAATTTATCCATGGTATTGTTTGACTACAGAATGAAGGAAGTGGCTACAGTTGCACTTTTGAGCCTGAAAAAGAGCATGCTTTGCTATGTGATATAGTAGACCATTAAATTAGCCACTTGCTATTTGGTGAAACCAAGCCAGCGAACTGTCGTAGCTTGCAAGAGTCTGACATGGTTCATTTTACAATTTTCAAAATTATTCTTTACCCCATTCATATTGGTTTAACCAAAAAAATGTTCCAAGATGTTAGCAGTTTGCGTGCATAATTCCCTAACATTGGTACAATTTTTTGTTTTTGCTGACACTGTTATTGAACTGGTGAGGACTGCTATCATTGTCATTCCCTTTGTTTACTTGTCTGGCCTGTCCCATTAATTAAATCTCCATTTACCTGTGATATAATAAAGCTGACAGAGTTATTTTTCTACTTCATTCTGAGTTAAAAACACAAGCAACAGAGGCTGCTGTTGTTGTTTGGTTACAAGGTACTTGGCTTTTTTTTTTTTAAAGCATGCTACCACAAGTCTATCACTATAGTTGTGTCGTAAAATGATGCATGTGTGGATGCATAGAAGTGAAAATATGCTGGAAAGACAGAGAGACAGGACAGATAGAATGAAAAATGGATTAGCACTGATCTTCCAATCTGCAGGTGTGATTCAAATCCCAACATTGCCTGATGCTGAACCATAAAGATTTCTAATCAAACACATGCAGAAACTTCTTAAATGCTAAATACACAGAAGATCAAATGCATATCAATTCACACTCAAAAATCTAAAATCTATGTCTTCTAATGCACATCAATTCATAGTAAAAGATTTAAAATCTATGTCAACATTCAATAGAATGTGGACTTAAGAAAGTACCCAGTGTACACCAAACATGACAGAATCAATGGAGGGTCAGTTTAGACAGGATCAGGATCAGGACTTGGATGTTGCTGGAACCTTCCTAGGTTATAATAGCAATGGAAAAGGAGAGAGTAGCCCATATTTTGTGAGTGTGTGTGTGTGTGCTAAGTCCTCTTCTGGTAAATAAAACTTCTTTTAAAACTTATTTTCAAAAAACATAAAATAGCAACAGACTGTCAGACACTGTGGGAGACAGGGTTTAAGAAAATCCAAACTTTTTACCACAGACTTCAACTTCAACTTTGCAGACACATGAGCCTTCTAACCATTCAAAAATTGTGCGCGTGCACACACACACACACACACACATACACACACACACACATGGACACTCATTGAAAGAAATATAAAGCCTGGGAAAGATCTCTACATGCAGTCACATCATCATCCTCTTTTTCCCAACAAGGCACAAGCGTCTATTTACTGAAGATGACTGTATGAAAAATCCAGTTTCGAAGGAAAGAAACTGTCTTGGTGGGATTGATACAATCAAGATCTTTCAAACCCCACAGCATGTATGTGGAAAAAAAAATCGTGGTGAAAAAAAAATGTAGGCAGCTACCCCGGGTATAACTCCACTGTTCTCTGTAATCTGTCCAAGCTGCAACAAACGCCTGAAGTCGACCAACACGGGGTAGGCCCACACTGATTTCCCGTCCTTGCTCTTGAATTCTAGCTTGTCTTCCAACTGTGCCCCAGGTCTTCCAAAGCATCCAATGCCTTCAGTGATGTCCAGCTCTGTGAGGCGCTGCCGGACACGATGCAGCTCTTCAGGAATGTCTGTTGCCTGCGGCACGGTTTCACTAGTAGCAGCCATTTTGTCAACATAGCAGTCTCGGGCTGAATCGCCACCTTGTGGGCATTACCTCCCTTAGACCTTGCATTGTTTCTGTTCAGCTGAGCTGTCGAGATTCCTTCCTTTTTTCTCTCTCTCTCTCTCTCTCTCTTTTGGGTTTTTTTTTTGTTGTTGTTGTTGTTGTTTGTTTTTTTTTTTTTTTTTTTTTTTTTTTTTTTTCCTTTTCTTTTGTCAAATCTTTTCATTTTTTTCCCTTTCGAGCTTGCTTTCTTTTTTGTTCTCCACCCCCCCCCCCCCCCCCCCCCCCCCTCCCCCCCTCGTCTTTTTCCTAAATTCCTTCCCCAGACGTCTGCAGCGGTGTATAACCCATTTTTGTTTGTTATTCCTCGTATATTGTCCCACGTTTTTTTTTTTTTTTTTTTTTTTTTTTTTTTTAGTTTGTTTTGTCATTCTGGTGGTCGAGGTGAGGTGTCTGTTCTGTTGATATTTGCACGACTGGGGTACATCCAAGGCGAATGGTGTCGGATGGATGTAACTGATAAGTAGTACATTCATCTCCTGAATTGCATGTTGGCATGTGGTTGCTGCTTTCTGTGTCTTTTTCTATTCAGCTTCTCTTTGCCTGGCTTTCCTAGACCTGGCGGGGAGGAGAACAGCCTCTGACTAGCGGCCCGGATTTTAATCCCCCCCCCCCCCCCCCCCCCCCCCCCCCCCCCCCCCTGGACTGTGTGGTTTTCAAATGTACCTCTCTTGGGGAGGATGAGATAGAGGGGTGAGTATCTCTCTCTCTCTCTCTCTCTCTCTCTCTCTCCTCTCCCCCCCCCCCCCCCCCCCCCCCCCCCCCCCCCCCCCCCCCCATCCCCATCCTACTGTGGACTGTGTGGTTTTCAAATGTACCTGTCTTGGGGAGGATGAGATAGAGGGGGTGAGTATTCTCTCTCTCTCTCTCTCTCTCTCTCTCTCTCTTTCTCTCTCTCTCTCTCTCTCTCTCTCTCTCTCTCTCTCTCTCTCTCTCTCTCTCTCTCTCTCTCACACACACACACACACACACACACACACACACACTCGGAGATAAAAAGAGAGATCAAACTAATTACTGTCACGAAGCCATGTTGACAAACGACAGCGAAATGATCAGACGTTGAAGGTTGTCACGTACGCTACCAGGCCAGAAAAGAACACCTTAACTTGGGCGGCCTGCCTGACGGTTATCACGTATGACGTGAGCTTTGGTCTCTCTCTCTCTCTCTCTCTCTCTCTCTCTCTCTCTCTCTCTCTCTCTCTCATGGTATTGTTCTGTTACCCCCCTCACCCCTTGTCAAATGACCTCTTTGGTAATGACAATAAAAAAATATCAATCTCTCTCTCTCTCTCTCTCTCTCTCTCTCTCTCTCTCTCTCTCTCTCTCTCTCTCATCTCTCTCTCATAAATGTTGATAAACAGCGGCCTGGAAGAACGAGTAAATAATCATACCCGGAGAGGAAGCCGGTTTTGATCAAGTTAAGATTCTACTACACTAGTTAAGCCCATGGAGACTTAGTTGGGTGGTCAGTCATTTTCCCACCCAGGTGATCGGTCATTAGATGGTCAGATTAACGTCAGTGCTTTCGATAAGCGTGTTATCGTCCTGACTGGTGATTATATATTATTCATAGTATGGTGTGCCGTGTTTATTTGATGGGGCCGGTAAACTGTTACTAACTTGATCAGTCAAATTAGCCGGTTCCATGTTTAGTCGCTGACACTCGGAGATGACATTTACCGTTGTACGTTTGACGTGAAGATTCCTCAATATGGAAGTGGAAAGCGGCCAGAAAGTGGCTGGCTTACCTGGAAAATGAATGAGATGATAAATGGATAAATTAATGGGCACCAACTGACTTTGATCCACTACGGTTTGGGTCGTTTCCATTTGTGAAACCGATCGACAGGTAAAATGGAGAAAACTGAACAGGTGAGAGAGAGAGAGA
The DNA here is from genome assembly GCA_016801955.1 of Conus betulinus. Taxonomy (NCBI): domain Eukaryota; kingdom Metazoa; phylum Mollusca; class Gastropoda; order Neogastropoda; family Conidae; genus Conus; species Conus betulinus. Next base: position 40,376 of record JADBJO010000434.1, on the reverse strand, counting down.
GAGAGAGAGAGAGAGAGAGAGAGAGAGAGAGAGAGAGAGAGGTGTTACATCGTGTTCACAGTTTTACCCTGCATTTTCAAGCATTTCAACCAAGAATGATGAATTATCGCTTTTTTTGTTGTTTGTTTGTTTGTTTCTTGTATTTTGGCCAGTACGCTTTTTTGCTCAAAGTGTAGCAAAAACATTCGATCTTCAATATTCGTGCCAGCCCCTACCTTCAGTGTTGACTTAAAAGTCGTAATGGCCCCGAAAAGACAAAAGTGCAATGCCTACTGGCAACAAACTGTCTAGAACCCTTTGACCTTCATGTGTTACATTCAATATCACCGCAGATTTGCCTTGCTTCTGTTCGGTGCAGTGCACAGCCTACCTTAATGTGTAACAACAGATCGCTCTAACACCGCGCAGCATCTGTCAAACCGAACTGACGGAGGTCGTTGTGTTGGACGTTGCTGCAGTTGTTTTTGCTGCCGCTGTCTGTAAACAACGGTTGATGAGTAATAATTGTCAGTAGTGCAGTCGAGAGAAAGGGGGGGGGGATGATTTGTTTTTTGTTTGTTCGTTTATTTTGTGTGTGGGGGGGGGGGGGGGGGGGGGGAGGTCCCCCACACAACGTAGGCTTTTGCGCAGTATTCAACATTCAACGTGTCAGACTGTAAGAACTTTTTGCCTATCGTCCGTGACCGTGGATTATGCATGCACGCAGAGCATGAGTAATCTGCATCCTCCATCCTCATTGGCAGTGTTTGCATGGCAGGTGGGGTGAGTCAGTGATTGCCAGTGTGTGTGTGTGTGTGTGTGTGTGTGTGTGTGTGTGTGTGTGTGTGTGTGTGTATGCGCGCGTGTGTGTGTGTGTGTGTGTGTGTGTGTGTGTATGCGCGCGCGCGCGCGCGTGTGTGTGTGTGTGTGTGTGTCTATGCGTGTGTGTGTGTGTGTGTGCACGCGCACGTGCTATCACAGCTATTACCTGGCGCAGTCGGTGTCGGCTAATGATGGATTGGTGCGCGCACGGCGGCAGTCCCTGTCACGTGATTTAATGCATGATAGCGTCAGACCATCGATCCGTAACGGGTGTCCGTCACTCACCGGTGGGAGCGTTGCGACCTTGCAAGGTTGTGCATGCACGAGTTCCTTGAAAAGGGATTAGTGACGTGCAGAAATAGGCAACATCCACACGCTTGATCAGGTGTCTGAATTTCTCAGCTGGTGTATGTCCAGAAACCTTTTTTTTTTTTTTATGTGCTTGGTTGCATGATGGCTTTAGCAGGACCGGAATGCACTGAACCGGCCAGATAAGTACCCCCCCCCCCCCCCAAAAAAAAAATTATATATATATATATAGTATAAAAAATATATAGATAGATAGATTTTTTTTTTAATAATGCTCTTTTGTTGTCCTGAGCTCCGCACCCTGTAGAACTGACTGAAGTAGAAACCAGAAACGGTAAAATACAAGAATAAAAACAACAGTCGGTTCATGTCTCAGACTTGTATTTTTAACAAATTTTCGCTGTTAACAGCTTCATCTCTCTCTCTCTCATTGTACCTTGGCCTGATGAAGCTGTTAACAGCGAAAATTTGTTAAAAATACAAGTCTGAGACATGATGAACCGACTGTTGTTTTTATTCTTGTAGATATATATATATAGATATTTGGGTAGTCACGTAGGAGGGTCGCGCAGACCTCAGTTAACTTGACGCCCTCAAATTCTATCCCATATACACCAAACCCTGTAGAACTAATCACAACTTCTGAAGTCAGTGTTGAAAAATGCTCTCTCTCTCTCTCTCTCTCTCTCTCTCTCTCTCTCTCTCTCTCTCTCTCTCTCTCTCTCTCAACGTGATATAAAGAGAGTGGAAATCAATGAATATTTAAATACATACATACAATTTGAATTGCCTGACCCGCCCTTGGACCGGCAGATTCGCCATGAAAAGGTAACGGGCTCATCCTTCGGAAAATGTTCCATTTTCCCCACCAAGCTTCCTGAAAGTATGTTCTAGAGCTTTGTGTACTCTTGCTGACTAGTAAACAAAGTCTCCTAGCCGGAGAAAAATAATATGACGCACAGAACTCCTTGGAAAATATTGCCCGTGCCTCCAGAGTTTTACTGGAACTAACTCGTAAAAAGGTCACTGGTGTATTTGTTCTTCTTTTCTATTCCTCTACTTTTTTCCCCATTAAAGAGTGTGTATGTGTGTGTGTGTGTGCGCGCGCGCGCGCGCGTGTGTGTGTGTGTGTGTGTGTGTGTGTGTGCGCGCGTGCGTTTGTGCGTGTGTGTTTTTTTATTGAAAACATTTTCTTTGAAAATATTGCCTCGACTGTCAGATTGTCATCAGTGCTAACTCGGGGAAAAAAAAATCATTGGTGTTTCTATGCTATGCTGTTGCTTGTCTTCGCTATCACTGAAAATTGTCAGTGTGTGTGTGCGTGCGTGTGTGTGTGTATGTGTGCGTGCATGTGTGTGTGCGTGCATGTGTGCGTGAGTCTTCTGTGTGTGTGTGTGTGTGTGTGTGTGTAAGTTTATACCGCCCGGAAAGTGATGCCTGTGCGTAAGCCTCTATGCCAGCTGGCTTGCCTGTTGTTAATATTTAGAACTGCCCAAGGTAGCCTGTTGTTGTGTGACAACAAGGACCGCACCAGTCACGATATTCGCCCTGTGGAGTGGCCGTGTCCGTGTAAATCATCGTCCAGCTCATCACTGAATGCAACATACGTTTTCCTCCGGGCTGAAAGGCAAATGCTACATCATGACGGAAAGTGACGTCAATCAACATGAATTACAAACTTGTTTTTAACTGGTGTCGACAGGACACACGCTGCGCGCTGAGGAAGTCACGTGATTTGAAACACTCGATGAACTGGGGGTGGGTGGGTGTGTGTGTGTAATGAGCTCGGGCTGATGTTGACCGTAGAAAGAACGTGAGGTAGAAGTCGGTCATCGGTCCGCCATGCAATATAACGTTTTTAGTTTTTTGACATCATTAGATCCTGGTCGCAGACGATCGATGAATTCAGTGTTGACATTAAGCACGTAGGCCTGGTTTTGTGCGCGTAGGTTTGATATGAGAGAGAGAGAGAGAGAGAGAGAGAGAGTGAGCACTTTGGCTCTGCATTTTGTGCATTTGACATGCACAAGAACACGTAAAGTCACAGAGAAACATTTGTGTCTATGACGCACACAAGGAAATGTTTTATGCTGTTGCTACACTGGTTTGTGTCTTTGTTATTCTCCATTCCCCGAAAGAGGTGAAAGGATTAAGTCTAGTGTGTGTGTGTGTGTGTAGCCCTGCATCGCCGTTGCGTGTGTGTGTGCGTGGGAGGGGGAGGGGGGGCGGCGGACCTACGTGTGTGCGTATTTGTATGTGTGTGTGTCCTCTCAGCCGTGGCCTTCGTAGTTGGCTAGGCTATACAATGCATGATGCGAGTGCGTGTCGTGCGCGTGCGGCGTCTGTGGGATACAAGCAGTACGTCATACAGGCGGGGATCGATCTTTCGGTCTGTGAACCCTCCACACATAAATGGTGAGCCGGCCCTCTCAATGACAACAGAACACACGATCATTTGAACACCCGAGAACGAACTTCGATCAATCAGCGCGCGACCGTACATGCATCAACTGATTGATTCATCTGGCTCACTATTCGGCACTGCAAGACTGAACGCAGCGCAAACACAGACTCCCACAAACGGTCTACAGTGCACACGCCTCTAGTCTTGCATGACGGACAACACCCCTGTGTGGACTGTTACATCTGTTGACGCAACGACGCCTAGTAGTACAAAGTACTAAAGGCAAGGAACGGACGACTATCGGTTACTCATCATTCACGGGGGTAAAGCCGAGGTCGTCGACGCGATGGAGTCCAAAGTCCAGAGTCGTGGCCGATATAAAGTAGTCCCACCCACCTTATTATTATGCATGCTTTTTTTCCCCTTTGCCGCCACGGCCGCCAGACACACCTTCCGTCAATGAGGCTCCGGGCCAATGAAAAGCAAGGTCACGGTGCGGCCAGCCAATGGCGAGGTCGCTTACAGTCCGCCTGGTGCGCAAACCCCTCTTTGACCACGACCTACTCGCGTGTCTCTCACGGGGTCATGAACTTGTGACCTGGAAGGGAGGGAAGCATGTCAACTCCTACGTACGGTGTACATGCCACGCAGACGAACGGGGTAGAGGGTAAGTTCGCCCGAAATGAGTCAGATTGTCATCTCTCTCTCTCTCTCTCTCTCTCTCTCTCTCTCTCTCTCTCTCTCTCTCTCCACACGAACCTGACAGGCTATTTGCTACTCCCTGTTCTCTCCTCTCATCCCCTCACCCCTTCTCCCCAGCCAGATGTCATCCACACAGTCATACACACACACACACACACAAACACACACACACCTCCCTGAAATATCTCACGGGAATACATCACATCGTGAGCTGGGCAACCTGTAACCAAATCTCTCTCTCTCTCTCTCTCTCTCTCTCTCTCTCTCTCTCTCTCTCTCTCTCTCACACACACACACACACACACACACACACACACACACACACACACGAGCGCAAGTACATTTACTCTCTCTCCTCCTCTCTGGCGACCTGTAACCACATTCTCTCTCTCTCTCTCTCTCTCTCTCTCTCTCTCTCTCTCTCTCTCTCTCTCTCTCTCTCACACACACACACACACACACACACACACACACACACACACACACACACACGAGCGCAAGTACATTTACTCTCTCTCACACGCACATACACATATGAGCACAAGTACATTCTCTCTCTCTCTCTCTCTCTCTCTCTCTCTCTCTCTCTCTCTCTCTCTCTCTCAATTTGCGTTCTGCCCCCGCTGCTGTTTGTTGGTGAAAATTCTCCGTTTGCTTTGTCGCCGTGTTTCATACTGTTATTATCATTCTTTGTGTCAATCACCGAATAACAACTACTCTCCAGCGACAGTTGTAGATCATGTTTTCCGAACATGTGTCTGTTCGTCACGTATTCTAATGATCATTGATAGTACATTTCACTCGTAGCCTGAGCAAGGGCAGGAAAAGAAAATATTTGCTTACTGCGAATGGAACCTATCATCTCTGCGATGGTAACTATCATCTCTGCGATGGTAACTTTCATCTCTCTTTACCTCCTGTTGCATGTTTTCTCCCATCATCCGCTCCCCCCCCCCCCCCCCCCCCCCCCCACCTCAGGAATCTGTTCCTGTCCCTCCCGACACCCCCCCCCCCCCCCCTCCCATTCCCATCCAGCGACTCAGCCACACACACACACACACACACACACATCTCTGCAATGTCCCAGGGGTAAAAAACATCGCGAACTGGAGAAGCTACAATCATCGGCTGCAATTGTGTCATAATGTTTAATTAATCAGTTCAGCTCGTAGCTGTTTGCAGAGAAAAGCAGGCCAACCGTGTCGCTCGACACACATATTTGAACGAATGCCCGTTTGAGATTTGAAAGGGACTTTTGACGTGTTGAGCAACTGTCTCCGATTCAGCTTCTTTCTGTTTAAATTGCGCTTTATATTCGCAGTCTTTTTCCTGATGTACGTTTTCATATTTTCAACACAAACAACAGAGGTCTTTGAGGTCAGAAAAAAAAAAAAAACGTTAAAAGAAAAACTGCTGTGCCGCCGAACGAAAGAAAGAAAAAAAAAAAAAAAAACGAATTGCAAAACAGCACGACGCGTTTCGACCTCTTCAATCTTATTCAAAGACAAACAACACGCAAGACAATGAAAACGAAGCATGAACAGTCTCCTCAAATTGGGCGCAAAACGGGGGTGGGGAGGGGGGGGGGGGGGGGGGGGAGTGGGTGGGAGGTTACTGATAACTGTGCCCACTATTTTTCTTGTTCCATAAATAGTAACGTCCTCTGATTGGTTCCCTGATTTGTGCGTCATTCATGCTGTCCTCACCTCCCGGAAATGCCCTACGGGTAAACGGCGTGAAGCGGACGAGTTAACAAGAAAAGACGTGTGTGGTCCAGTGTTTCCGTCCTCCGCCTATCGAGGTGAGGGACGCGTGGAGGAATAGGAGTGTGTGTGTGTGTGTGGGGGGGGGGGGGGGGGGGGGGGGCGGGGGGGGGGGGGGGGGGTAGTGGGAAACACTCGGTTATATGTATCGGTATTTAACGGTTTGCATGGCAGACCCACAACGGAACTCGGAGATTTTCGAGTTTTAAACTTCTCTGGTCAAATGTAACTTGACTATATAATTCATCTTGCAAATGCTCTGAACTTTTCTACTCACCGCACACCTCCAAAAATATCGACACTCATTGATCTTACTACCAAAAATGCCTTATATGATTACTGTCATGACAAACCGGTGCACAGATTCCATGATTTATCAGACAAATGCTTTGAACACCTTTAGTCACAGCAGATCTGTAAACAAAGTGCGATAATGTGTTTCTAACGGTCTCAAATACCTGGGCTATGACAAGTGACGAGAGTTATGTCCCTTGGGTGAAGGTGGTGACCGGAAAGAGGGGGGGATGAGGGTGGCAAATGATACGTCTTTAGTTCATTTTGTATCGCGAATTGTCTTATACTGTGGCGTCATACCATACCTGTCATTTCAGTTGCACCGAACCTTTAATTATACTGCAGTGTATCACATGTCTAAAATGAAACGCAAAGGAAACACGATAACTTGACATTTGTCCGTCACTGACAGTTTCGATTTCCACTCGATGTTGGTTACGAGTATCATCAAAACGAGCTTCAGTCACGTCATGTCACAGCCAGAGCTGATTAAACTAGAGACTGTTCGTGTTTAGAGACTGTTCGTGTTATGTATAGGTGTGTGTGTGTGTGTGTATGTGTGTGTGTGTGTGTCCCGTACGCGGAAAAAAAAAACGAGTTTGGAGAGCGGGAGTCTGTCGACCTAGCGTTAAAAAAATATATCAAACCAACCTGACGTGACGCGTTCAGTGACACCGAAGAAACAATTATGCACCAGCAGCTGTTTGCTATTTTGCCCCGTTGATATCTTTATGCCTGGGAGGGGAGGGGGGGGGGGGGGGGGGTACTTGGCAGGGAGGACGAAGCAGCAAAACCTCCATGCCATGTCAGTTCGTGGCATTTACGCGCGGCTCGCGTATTCCCATCCGCCTGTCAGTGTGTCTGCAAAAGGCGGACTACATGTTGCCACTTGACAAATGATGTAGCTCAGATGCTGAGCAGTGTTTATTCAAAGGATGAGCGTGACAGAGAGCGGGAATGCCAATCAGTTTATCCACCAATCACAGGCTTAGCGATGAGTCTGTTTAGACATTGTTTTTCATCTGTCTTACTATTATGCTTTGGGTTTCGTGAATCGCCGAATTCTGTAACCTTCTTTATAATTGGTACCTGACAAAACCGTTCTTCACCTATGGTTTGGGCACAGGTAGCGGGGGCCGGAAGAAGGAGATGTGGGGATGTGGGATTTGTAAGTTGGGTGGCAATTGGTGGTTCGGGTTTCCTTCATTACGGTGTTCTCGTCTGTTTTTCTGTCTGCCTGTTTGTACAGTCTCACTGGCTGGTCGGTGGTTGTGTGTGCTTGTGTTTGTTATCCTCTTGTTAGGTGTGATTGTCTGTCTGTCATATCATTACGTCTGCTTATCCGTATGCTCCCCCCCCCCCCCCCCCTCTCTCTCTCTCTCTCTCTCTCTCTCTCTCTCTCTCGGTGAGGTGGGGGGAGGGACAAGGGAGGAAGGAAGCTGTCGGAATGAGTTGTGGGCGAGGGATGGCGGAAGGGAGAGGTAAGGTGAGCAATTGATTTTTTACTGTGTTATGTTCAGACATGCCCCTTAATCTAAAGGGCTTGATTGCTGAATGGACAGTAAACTATTTGTCCGCTCTCTCTCTCTCTCTCTCTCTCTCTCCTCTCTCTCTCTCTCTCTCTCTCTCTCTCTCTCTGTTACCCTTGGAAATAAAGATTATTCTCTCTCTCTCTCTCTCTCTCTCTCTCTGTGTGTGTGTGTGTGTGTGTGTGTGTGTGTGTGTGTGGCGTAAGTTAGTGAACTCTACAGTTCTCTAATCAGACCAAAGATAGTACGCCCTACGGATCGGACCGACGACCTGCGTGGCAGTTGTGGATGGAAAGTGTGAAAGCACACTTCTGAAAAACTGACCATCAGAGGACGCATGTACAGTATTTTCAGTCTGGCTTTTATTTGTCGTCGACATATTATCCATATAGATAAATAGAGATAGATAGATGGACAGATGTTTGGACATAGGTAGGTGTTCTGGAGGAAATTTTGCGCTAGTCTGGGTCCGTCGTGTATGCCGTGTTTTGCAGAAAAGGGCCCAATCGGCGACGCCATTTCTTTCAACTCACGCACGCACACCTTTCAAATGGAATCAAAGACAGGCTTCAACAGAACTTAAGGTCCAACTGAAATTAGGTACAGTTTAATTTCTAAGTGTGTGTGTGTGTGTGTGTGTGTGTGTGTGTGTGTGCGCGCGCGCGCGCGCGCCTGTGTGTGTGCGTTGTTTTTGTTGTTGGGTTTGTTTGGGTTTTTTTTTTATCTAGTGATGATGAAAGACTTTTCTTTGAAAAAAAAAAAAAAATCATTGATCCATAATTTTTGTTCAAGTCTGTAATCTTTACTGAGAAATTTTCTGGAGGAAAAAAGTTGTCGAGATGATAAAACTATCCTTCGTGATCTTTACAATGTAGCGCAGCGAACCATGCTTACTTACGTTGAAGCAGTGTGGTAGTGTGTGCTAAGTACGAGAGGGGGGAGGGGGGGGGGGGGGGATGTCTATTCTGTTAACACTGAAGTGTAGTAGAAGTAGGGGAGAAAGGGACCCACTACTTCGTTGAAAACTTAACGGTAAGAGAAGATCTCAGTCTTCTTGGTACGTGTGCTACCCACCAGTGTCGCTGTCAACAAACATGAACAGCGTTCACTTCATTGTTTGCGCAGACCTAACAGCAGATATGTGTGTGTGTTGGTGGGTGGGGGTGGGGTGGTACACAAAGGTTTTCAAATGTTATCTTCTCCCCCTTCCCCCCTCTCTTCTCACAACAAATGAATAACGAAGGCTGTTATTTGCAATCACAAGAACCTTTTAGGGTCTGGCGAATCACGTAGACTGACCTGTTGGAAATCAATGTAACAGAGACGATGAACAAAGAAATGACGTAGATCGACTTGTTGGAAATCAAAGTAACTGAGGAAGAACAAAGACGAACGTTAAACAGCCTTGTTTCTAATCCACCTTCTTTCCATTGAAAAGCCACTTCAACTTTCATACAAGCAGGATAAGATCAGCGTTGTCTTCAATGGCCAGGGGTCAAAACGGAAATCTTTCCGAATTGTGTTCGGCCATTATTTTCAGTTTTCCCCATGCACCAAAACTGGTAACGTCTTCTGATCAGCAGGAAGAGCTGTCGGCATTTTTAACCCTTCTCCCCTCTCCAATCCCAACCCGTCCCCTCCTACTTCCTCATTCCCACTTCCATCGACCCCCTTCCGGATCAGAACCCGACTGGTTGATGTATAGACGACACACAGGCTAATACAGGGTGACAACAGCAAGATGAACGAGAAGGGCGCTCGGGAGACCACAGACCTCCACCACAGTCGAGCAGCTTTTAGATCCAGCATTTGATCCCTGTCCGCTCCAAAATGGAGGAGAAGGGGGTGAGGCGGCAGAGAGGGAAGTCATAATAAATGGGAAAAAAATGACGGGGATTTAAAACAGAGAGAAAGAAAAAAAAAAAAAGGGGGGGGGGGGGGGGGGGGGGGGGGGGGGGAGTTACGAGGTACGCTTTGATTGATTGATTTATTTTCCTTTTTAACTTCCATGACCAAGCCAGCTTATGGATGAAAACGAGATAAATTGCCGCCAGAGGAAGTGCTGATTGTAGGTGCGGACTGAAAGACTTACTACCCATGTCTTTCAGTTTCCTTTTTTTTTCCCCCTCCTATAGGATATGGAAAATACAAAATGCCACCGTTTATAGCGCCGCAAAGTTTTAATATAGCATGGAAACATATCACGTCGTAGATTGTTATCGATTTATGAAACAGTATCGTTAAAGTGTTCGTTTTTGGTGGAGAACGATCTTCCTGTATGGATTCCCTCAAAAGTCATCTGTCCTTCGTTCCGGATTCGCTCCACATGCAGTTTCAGGGACTCGTCCTTAAGGCACATTTCATCTGCCCATATTGATCCAGTGCGGTCAATCACAAAATCGGTTTAGTTGAGTTAGCGGGCAGGTGAACCAGTACGTAAACGGAGGTGAGTGAAAACAAACGACACCTTTGGAATGAATGCGGACATTCCAGCCACTGCGTGCATCTCCCATTTCTTTGGTAGGCCAGCGAGGAAGGCGGCTTGAGGGTGTGGTTTATCTTGTAAACAAAGCTTGCAGTTCCGCACAGGGATGCGCGCTGCGACAGACTGCAAAGGTCAGTGTTGTTTGTTGCAGGAGGTTCATGCAAGTGCATGGAGTAAGCACGCCTTACATGCGTTGATTAAATATTGTCACAAGACATGACTGTTCATTGAACGACGACGACGCCCATGAGAGAGGTGAGGGGGGGGGGGGGGGGGGGGGGGGGGGGGGGGGGGGGGGGGGGGGGGGGGGGGGGGGAGGAAAGGAAAGGGGGATAAGTCGTTAGAGGTGTAGGTCACATGCAGCAGTCTGTAGCGTCTCGCTGTACTTTGACACCTCATGAGAAATGCCAAGACGGAAAACGTGATCCATTTTCCTGTGTCGAGCGAGACACCGCCGTTTGATTGGTCCTCTCTGTGCCGGAATGTTGTGTGCACGTGAACGGATCATGGCGCGAGGCGGCGTGTCTCGCTCAAGGTCAGTCAACTTGGCGCGTGACTCGGCGGCCTTGCCCAAGTTCAGACAACGGCATAGGCGTTTGAAATTCATTATCTAATGACGATGAGCTGTGTCTACCCAAAACTGGAAGGCGGACATAATTATATGAACATAATTATTATCTAATTTCCGTCTCATAGAACACAGAACACGCTCGCGCAAGTGCGCACTCACGCTCTCTCACACACGTAAGCTCATGCACGCACGCGCACACACACACACACACACACACACACACACACACGAATGTTGATGTGCACTGACATTTATTAAGCAGACATAGACTACTGAATAAAGCAAAGTCCACAATGACACATAATCATGCGGACACGCGCACATTTATGGCTACAATTTGTTGTGCTGCTTAAGCTTTATTTCAGGAATTAATGGAAGCAAGATTGTTTTGACTGGAAATGAAAATAAGAAGATTGTTTCGACCGGAAATAGATGTAACAAGATCACAGAAACTTGTGACGTAGTGCCGACGTGCTTACTCTATGAATCACTAAATGTAGGCACGCATGCGAGTATGTTTGTATTTGTAAAAGATTTTTTTTTTTCAATATTGAAGTAAAACTACATGCACTATCAATCTAAGCTAGACAGAAATACTCAACGCTTATCATATATGCGCTCGCGCATAAATCACAAATGAATTTCAAAATGATGATGGTGCTAAACTCAAATGAATAACAACAGCGCCTTTAAAAAAAATTACTAACAGCAGGCGCCTTTTGATAAAAATAATAATTTAAAAAAAAAAAAAAAAAAAAAACTAGCGTGGGTGCCTGACATGGTGCAGGAGAACTGGAGCAGTCGCCTCGTTCCTCCCAATGTTTATGCCGCGCCCTCCCCGCTCCGCGAAGCACAGGAAATCTTGGTTGCGTCATCAGGCGTTCCCATCATCATGTCACATGAGGCTGCCGAAGGGGATTGAAAACACCGTGAGGGTACTCCTCCCTCCCCTCCCCTCCCCGCCGGCTTGTGCCTTTGCAAAAAAAAAAAAAAAAAAAAGAAAAGAAAACAAGCACCTTTGGTGGCTTGTGCGTCTCGAAGATTGAATACATTTTTGTTGGCTTGATGATGCTTTGCCATTTTGGAAAATGGCTTCCTTCTCCCAGCCGAGACTAACAGTAAGAGTTCTCTCTGTATGGAAAATCGGGATTCTCTGCCGGGAAGCGCAGTACCATAGACAGCGCCCCCACCACCATCATCATCCCTCCACACCACCACCACCACCACCACCCTTTTTTTTTTTTTTTTTTTTTAAATCAATATGATGATTAAATCTGCATTTATTCCACCATTTAGTTATCTACCAGGGCGGGTTTCTGTCGACAGGTTCATTTGTCTTGTTTAGCATGGGGTCTTCTACGTGTTCTGAATCTATGTTTAAAGCTTCAGTGACAGTTATCATCATTATCAACTTCATCATCGTCGTCATCATCATCATCATCATTATTGTTTCATTAGCTTCCTTTCATTATTATCATCATCATCATTATAACACACAAAATGATAAAGAAAATCCATCTGCACAAAGTTTCCTACCCCCCCCACCCCCACCCCCACCCTAAAATGGCACGTACGCTGTTCAGACTACAGCTTCTATTTTGCTTCAGCGCACTTCCAGTCAAAAAGACTGTTATTTATAACGTAAGCAAACATTCAAATTAAGCAGACGGTATCATTTTCTTTTTTCTTCTTTTCTCTTTCCCCCCCCCCCCCCCCCCCCCCCCCCCCCCCCCTTCCTGCGTTATTTCCTTCTTCTTCTTTCTTTTTTAACAGACGCACAGCATTGTTCAGACTTAAAAAAAAAAAAAAAAAAAAAAAGACGAATTTCTTACTCTTGAAACTTTTTTTTTTTTTTAATCTCTAGGATAGCGTACAAAATAAATGGACCCATTTTTATCACACGAGCAAGCTGTACAAATGAAAGAACCCAAAGGTTTGTTGTTGTTGTTATTGTTGCTGAGTGAAGTACAATCTTCACAGTGAAAAAAAGAGGTCCCAGGTGTTTTGTGTGTGTGTGT
>JADBJO010000434.1:22500-25000 GCA_016801955.1 Conus betulinus | reverse complement strand
ATGGAGGATAGTAATCATGGAGTGTGACCCTGACTCAATGTCACGGGGTTGTTCAGAGACCGGACTGATAGCTCCTAGGCCGCACAACAACATTTTCCCGTCACATCGTAGAACTCGCCTGGAGTTTTGTGTCAGAAAGCACTGTCGATTTTATTTCATTTGTGCTTTTGACCCTTTTTCTGCTGAAAGGAAATCTGAAAAATGAGGCAGTGAACAGTAATTAAAGAACTTTGTTGGGGATGTCTCCTTTGTTGGGGATGATGTCTTCTTTGTTGGGGATATATCTTTCTCCTTTGTTGGGGATGTCTTCTTTGTTGGGGAGTGTCTCCTTTCTTGGGGATGATGTCTCCTTTGTTGGGGATGTCTCAGTCTTCTTTAGTGGGGATGTCTCCTTTGTTGGGGATGTCTCTTTGTTCTGTGTGCTCTCTCTCTTGTCATTTCTGCTGGTCGACAGGGTGCTGTAAGCAGCATTCGTTTGGAGTTGTGGGTGACTTTTTTTTTCTTGTTTTTTGTTCTGTCCCATCTCCTGTGCCACCTCAATGGCATTGCACCCATGCCGCTCATTCCGACGCCCCGTCCACCGCCACAGACCCGGCATCGGCAATCCACAGGGAGCAGTCAGTGTCAAGTCGTGAAGAGGCAACCCACCGGAGAAGACACTGCACTGCCGCCGTGCCACTTCGACAGTGTTCAGTGGCGCCTGTTCTGATCCAACATACGCAGGACACCACCTACTTAGCCCCCTACTGACGACAATAATTGCTTAGTCGCGAAGCCGGCGTGAGTGAGCTCTCCCTCCGGAGGGCGCCACCACATCCATCCAACAACAGTCCCCGTGAACCCGCCGATACCGGTGACCCCGACGAACCAAACCAAGGCCACAGACATGGAGAGAGGACATCGAAACCCGAGGTCACCATGAGAGCAGGGGCATGAATGGCCACAGAATTTGAGACTTTTTTTATGCTGATCGATGAGGATGATTAATATGATGCTACAGATATCCATTCCGGTCTGAGACTGCATGACAGAGCTGTTTTCTACGCTTCCTTTCATAACATATCCCAGCATCAACCAGGCCCGAGAAATACAGACACCCTCCAGTGTTGGTCAGGAAATTTGAGCAACACTCTCAGAGACGCATCCATTAAGTGGATGAAACTTGATTGTGTGGTCTCAGTCTTCCCAACTGAGCCCGTAGCAAACCCAACTCTGGGTAGGAGCCAGTCGGAGCAGAAAGATCCCACATGACTCTGATGGGAATGGAACCCACGACCTCCCAGCCGGGAGTCCGCAACGCTAACTACTTCGCCACGGCGGCTGGGGACTATTTATTTCTTGTTAAACTTTACCGTGCTTCCTGGTTCTTCCATGACCCAATGACTCAATAAAAACATCGTATCTTATGAACGGATACAGCTATGCTCACGAAATCCTTGGAGTTTGTCAACGGTCTTAACAGCGTTGGTCACAGAAATTTCATGTATGGACACGATCAATTATCAGCGTAATAACTCGCGGTTCCCCCGGGACCTATGCATTTTATGGGGTCGCACATGACCCACGCCATCGGGTGAGGAAGAAAGAAGTTGCTGAACCGCTCTTTATCAGGTGTGGGTCTTGCACGATTCACGGAATCTGAATAGGGATAAGCAAAAGGAAAAGCCTCTACAAAATGTGTGGGTCTTGGGCGACCCCCACGATCGGGTCTGTGTAGTCAAAAACGTCATCCGGTAAAGGTTAATTGAGCAAGAGTGACCCTACTTGTTCTTTAATTATCTTTTTTGTTGGTTTGTCCTATTTCAGGGTGTTTGATGAGGTGGTTGACAGGTTGGTTGAGGTTTGGTGGTTGACAGGGTCAGCATCTGCACATGGTGAAAGGTTAAGGTGCAGGAGGAAAAGGAGGCGAAATTCTGAGGAAAAACACAACATCAACAACAACACGAGTAATAACACAAAAAACGGAGTTGTTCTACGCGCTCACAGGGAAAGGGAATCAGGGTGTAGAGCGCGCAGGATTTGCTTTCCGTCCGCTCGAAAGTTATATCATTACGCTTTGTATTGGTTTGTGAAGGCAGCTGAGAGTCAGTTTCAGTTCCATTCCAGTTAAGCCGACCACACGGGGCCCTTTCAGCGCCGTCACTAACAAACAAACAAACAAGTAATCAAACAAGCGAACAAAAAGTCAGCCCTGTTGTGGAAAAAGCAAGAAACGAGCAAGCATGCTTACTACACACTTAAAGATACAGTGACTGATTCGCATGTGTTAAAAGTGAGCATGTAATCACAGTTTGTGTGTGTGTGTGTGTGTGTGTGAGAGAGAGAGAGAGAGAGAGAGAGAGAGAGAGAGAAACTTCAATGTCGACATTTTCTCCACACAACTACATGCATGTGGATGATCGACCTTGGCTGACTAAAATGAAATAGACCTATCCTGTCCAGTCATCCCATGCGTGAAGGTGTCAATCAGTCATAACGGCCGTCAAACTGACATTGATTT
>JADBJO010000434.1:7500-10000 GCA_016801955.1 Conus betulinus | reverse complement strand
TCGTCCACACGGCAACTCGCGAGGTTGCTGCTGGCCTAGCTTTGCGGCGAGGAGTGTGAGAGGCGAGAGGGGTAAAAGGCACTAGCACTACAACACGATAATTCAAATTAACACTAACGAACAACAAGCACGGTAACTCTGGAGCACATGCCAAATTCATCTCAGCGTGGGATTAAGAGTTGCCCTCCTTGTTCGCTGTTCGTTGTTTACCATTCTCTACGCGCGTTTAAGACTTCCTTAGAAGTTAGCAATACTTCCCCCAGCTCTCCTTGCTGTTGAAGAGAGCGTTTTGATCGTGTAAGTTCCAATCAGAAGGCCGGAATAGCTCAATTGGTAGAGCGCCAGACTCGTGATCCCGAGGTTACGGGTTCGAATTTCGGTACAAGGGGGTTTTTTCCCTCGGAGTTGACATTGGTTCTGACTCCATTCCCCATACAGTCCTTCGAATGAGACTATAAACCGAGGCACGCACAACATCTTGCACACACGTAAAATCCCATCACCAACTTTCGGAAGAGAGGGCCAGTTTGGCCGTTGGTATGGATGACACGTTACACACAGCATGCACCTTCCCCGAAGTTGGAGTATGGCTGCCTTAAAGGTAGGATTTAAAAAAAACGGTCATACACACAAATTGTCAGAATCTTCAGCTCGATGAAAGTGGATACTCAAAGAAAGAAGAAGAACGTTAATCACTATTATTTGTGTATCAACCACAGGACGTCAGCCATTTTTTTGCTCGCATGCCAGAGAGAGCTCAAGACAATCGTTAGGGTTTGTTTACTTTAGAACGTCTGTATTCGCCAAGCAATCAAGAATTCTCTCCCTCTCACCTGTATGAAACGCTGCACAGGTCAGACCGTTTGACCGTGGTAGCGTGTGGTCGGTCGGGCCTAAATCGAAGGGCCGGCCTTGACCGCCAAATACCAGGGGAGTGTGCGAGTTCCTTGACCACAGCAAGCGGAGCACTGACCTTCACGTTCCAAAGTACAAGCCAGAGTTTATACAGACCGCACGGGGCGCCGGTCTGACCACGTGCCGGTCATTCTCGCCGGTCATGTAACGTGATCGACTTAGGGGCTGGTTATGTACGTGGACTTGCTCAGAAGGGCACATTGCCGTGTTCTTATTCACCGTCTTCTTTCTTTCTTTTTCTTTCTTCTTTCTTCTGCTTCTGCTTCTTCTTCTTCTTCTTCTTCTTCTTCTTCTTCTCTTCTTTTTCTGCTTCTTCTTCTTCTTCTTCATCTTCTTCTTCCTCTTCCGATATTTCTTCTTCTTCTTCTTTTTCTTCTTCTCTCTTCTTCTCGATATTCTTCTTCTTCTTTTTCTTCTTCTTCTTCTCCCAATTTCTTCTTCTTCTTCTTCTTCTTTTTCTTCTTCTTCTTCTTCTCTTCTTCTTCTTCTTCTTCTTCTTCTTCTTCTTCTTCTTCTGTCTGTCTGTCTGTCTGTCTGTCTGTCTCTCCATCTCCCGTTCCCCAAATCAAATCTCTCTCTCTCTCTCTCTCTCTCTCTCTCTCTCTCTCTCTCTCTCTCTCTCTCTCTCTCTCTCTCTCTCTCTCTCTGCTTTTCTTTTTCCTCCCACTTTCTCTCTCAAGTCTTCTGATTTCCCCGTCGAGATATACAATGTATTGGGAGGGGGGGGGGGGTGGGGGGAGGAGGGGGAAATGGCCTTCGACCAGATGACCAACTCGCTATTCCTTCATTTGTTTCTAGTTTACTCTCTCTCTCTCTCTCTCTCTCTCTCTCTCTCTCTCTCTCTCTCTCTCTCTCTCTCTCTCTCTCTCTCTCTCTCTCTCTCTCTCTCTCTCCCCTCAGCCCTCGGTGTGTTCCTTTCAGAGTTCTGCCATGTTTTCTACTCTGTGTATTACGTAGCCCCTACTTCTAAATTCAACGACAATTTATGTCGGCGTGAAGTTCGACAGGTAGTGTTATGGGTTCGTCAGAGTGGCAGCATTCCCATCATCGGAAAACTCAAACTCCTCTCCTCCTCTCTCTCTCTCTCTCGCTCTCTCTCTCTCTCTCTCTCTCTGCCCGATATATTATTTCAAGCGCGGGAGTCAAGGTCGACCGTTTGATGTAACGCTTTCTGTGTGCAGATGATATGTGACTAGGTTGAACCTGAACATCAGTTGTTGTTGTGTTGTTGTTGTTGTTGTTGTTTTCACACTATTATAGCCGTAGCCCTATTCAGCAACAACACTATCTATCTGTCAGCCCTTTTTTGATGACAGCATATACGGCAACAAATTAACTTCAGCGATCCTCCACGACACGGATATTCGGCGTGTGAAATATTGCGGGTTTTTTTTTCTCTGCACGCGCGCGTATGCGTGTGTGGATGTGTGTGTGTGTGTGTGTGTGTGTGTGTGTGTGTGTGTGTGTGTGTGCGAGCGTGCGTGTGTGTGTGTGTGTATGTGTGCGTGCGTGCGAGTGTGTGAGTGTGTGTGTGTGTGTGTGTGTGTGTGTGTGTGTGTGTGTGTGTGTGTGTGTGTGTGTGTGT
>JADBJO010000434.1:0-2500 GCA_016801955.1 Conus betulinus | reverse complement strand
CATGTGAAGATATACCCAGACAGAACATCAACAACAATAGTTGAAGTTTGACGATTGTAGTTTGTCTATCGTGTTCACTAAACAGTGTCTTTTTTCAGCCATTCCTGTTATTCTAGAAAAAGGAGGGGCGGGGAGAGAGGAGGTATGAAAGATCCCCCTCCCCGCCCCCATCGTTATTAGCTCTTTCGTGATATTCAAGGCATCGCAACAGATAGCCACCCACCTAGTCTTGTGTCTCTCCCACCACCACCCACACCGTACCCCCTTTCCCCACATCTCTCTCTGGTCTCTGTCTGTCTGTCTGTCTGTCTGTCTGTCTGTCTGTCTGTCTGTCTGTCTCTCTCTCTCATCTCTCCTCTCCGTCTCCCTCTCTCTCTCTCCCTCTCTCTCTCTCCTCTCTCTCCTCTCTCTCTCTCTCTCTCTCTCGTGTGTGTGTTAAAGACGGAAATGATTGTTATGTCCTTAACAGTTGCGCTGTCCCTATACATAAACGTCTGCCATCTGGTTCCAGCCATCCAGATCGAGGACCACGTGTATTTCGTCAGTTTCATGTGTCAATCGTGAGGAAAATTGTCAGGATTTAGCGAAACCTGTAGCGCGACACATCCAGAGACAAAAATAAAATAAAATAAAATAAAAGGGTCAACAACATTCAGTCTCCGGTCTGGGTTCGTTCCATTGACAATTCACCTACTCTTCGATACACGTCACTTGTCGATGAGGACATGAGACCAAGCAAGAAACTTGTTCTGATTATGGACGCCTGGTTTCTGTTTGTTTGTTGTTTGTTTTTGTTTTGTTTTGTTTTTTTATTTGTCTTTTTTTTTTCTCTGTCTCTCTATTTTTTTTTACATCTTTCATGAACTATAAATAACAGCGTCTTCAGTCTTGTACACAAAAATTACTGACTATTATGGGAATTCATTTTTGCCCCAACACCTCAACCCCTCCTCCCTCCCCACCCCACCCTACCCCACCCCAGCCCTTCCAAAATAAATGTCACCACCACCACCCCCTCGCACTACCCGCCTTCTTTGTTTGTTTGTTTTGTTTTGTTTTTGTTTTGGTTTGCTTTGCTTTTCATCTCCCCAGCATTCCTCTGCCCCCCCCCCCCCCCCCCCCCCCCCCCTGCACAAGCCATCCAATGCCAGGTCCACACACACACAGATTCATGTTCAGCTTGTTTTTCCGTTCTGTCTAACAAAACGTGTGCCTGTTATCCGAAAGCTGGGTACAGGCCAACGAAGGTTCGTGCGGACAATACAATTACTGAAAATATAAACTCTGTTCAAATCAATGTTGCTTTTTTTTTTTCAATCTTGACTTGACAATCTGGTACAGAAGTTGTATCTAAATAGCGTGAAAGTGAGAGGTGTGTATGACAAATCCCCCCCCCCCCCCTCCCCCCTCCCTCTCTCTCTCTGTCTCTCTCTGTGGTGTCCTCTCTCCTCTTTCTCTCTCTCGCTCTCTCTCTCTCTCTCGCTCTCTTCTCTCTCTCTCTCTCTCTCTCTCTCTCTCTCTCTCGTAGCCTGTGCATGTGTGGTGTGTGTGTGTGTGTGTTGTGTGTGTGTGTGTGTGTGTGTGTGTGTGTGTGTGTGTGTGTTGTGAACACATATTTGGGTTGGCAAATCATGATTTAAGGGTGGGATGGAGATGAGATCAAAATGTACAAAATGAGAGAGAGAGAGACAGACAGACAGACAGACATAGACACAGACACAGACAGACAGACAGACAGACAGACGAAACAGAGACAGAGAGACAGGTTGAGAGCCCTACATATCTCACCAGAATTCTTGTGAAGTTGGTTTGTTGTTGGGATTCTGCAGGTGTGGGCAATCAAGTAACTACGCGCTACCTGCTGTCTGTCAATCCTCCTCCTCTGAAACTTCCTGTTTGTAGCCCCGCCCCCCCCTACCCCTCTCTCCTCTCTCTCATCTCTCCCTCTCCTCTCCTCGCTCACTCTCTCTCTCTCTCTCCTCTCTCTCATTCTCTCTCTCTCTCTCTCTCGTCTCTCTCTCCCTCTCGACAATGACATGGTCATGCTTGTCATTGTCTCTCTCCCCTCTCTCTCTTTCTCTCCTTCTCCTCCTCACCCTTCTCTCTCTCCTCCTTCTCTCTCTGGCTCCTAACTCTCCTCCTCCTTCATTCTCTCTCCTCTCTTCCCTCCTTTCTCTTTCTCTCTTTTCTCCCTCTCCCTCTCCATTCTTTCTCACTCTCCCTCTCTTTCCTCTTCTCCTCTCTCTCCTCTCTCTCATCTCTCTCTCCTCTCTCTCTTTCTCCCCCTCTCTCTCTCCTCTTCACCTTCACCCTTCTCTAACCCTTTTTTGTGTATTCCAGACTCGATCTTTCACGCGATTCGCATGCACGAAGCATGCACATACAGGCGATCAACGAAAGCTTTATTATTTTTTTACCATTCATGTTTCTGACAATCAGAGAGAGAGACGTGGGGGGGCGGGGGGGTGGGTGTGCGAAGAAGAGGGGGCGGCAAAATGGT
>JADBJO010000433.1:707500-710065 GCA_016801955.1 Conus betulinus | reverse complement strand
CTCATTACCACACACACACACACACACACACACACACCACCACACAAGCACGCACCGCGCACACCAACCGACACACATCACACCCCCATCTACACACACACAACACACACCACACAACCACAAACACACAAACACGACACTCACCGATCGTCAACACTTGGGACCTATCTAGTTACACACCATTTTCATACCCCACACCACACACACACACACACACACACACACACACACACGCCACACACACACACACCAACACACACAACACTACCCCTCACAGCGCACTGACCTATTTAAAGTACACACCATTTTCATACACACACACACACACCCACACACACACACACACACACACACACACACACACACACCTGATACACACACTAACACATGCACGCACGCACTCACGCACCGGCACGCACGCCCTACCACCCCTTTCTGTCCCCCTCTTTTGAACCCCAGAAGTTAAAAAGTCACAAAAATCACTCCTTTACCTTTTGAACCCCAGAAAGTTAAAAAGTCACAAAAAATCACTCCTTTATCTTTTGAACCCCAGAAAGTTAAAAAGTCACAAAAAATCACTCCTTTACCTTTTGAACCCCAGAAAGTTAAAAAGTCACAAAAATCACTCCTTTATCTTTTGAACCCCAGAAAGTTAAAAAGTCACAAAAAAATCACTCCTTTATCTTTTGAACTCCAGAAAGTTAAAAAGTCACAAAAAATCACTCCTTTATCTTTTGAACCCCAGAAAGTTAAAAGTCACCCAAAAAAAAACACTCCTTCCTTTACCTTTTTAAACCCCAGAAAGTCAAAAGTCACACAAAAAAAATCACTCCTTTACCTTTTGAACCCCAGAAAGCTAAAAAGTCACAAAATAGGATCCTCCTTTACCTTTTGAACCCCCAGAAAAGTAAAAGTCACAATAAAGATCACTCCTTCACCTTTTGAACCCTAGAAAATTAAAAGGTCAACCAAAAAAATCACTCCTTTATCTTTTGAACTCCAGAAAGTTAAAAAGTCACCAAAAAAAGGATCACTCCGTTACCTCAGCCACACCAACGTCACAAACATTATCCCTTAACTCACTCCCTCAACTGTACCACTCGCCTCCTTCTCTCCTCTTCCCCCCCCCCCCCCCCCCCCCCCCCCCCCCCCCCTCCCCCCTTCCCATCTCCGTTCCACACGAAGCCCTTCCCCAAATTCTCAACCTGGGAACTATCCAATAGTTCCACCGCGCACCCTGCTCTGGAGCTAATGGCGATGACTCAACGGCAAACCTGTCTGACTCAACCTTATAAATACTCTCGTACATGCGGCAGCTGGGAGCAGCTGACTGCTGTGATGAGTCTGTTTTGGTTCCCCCCGCAAATATTGCCCCCTCCAGTCCAGAATGAAGGTTGGTAGGGCGGGGGAGGGGGGAGGAGAGGGGGGGGAGAGGGAAGGAGTAGTCAAGTCAGGTCAAGTCAAAGGTAGCTCAGGTCACGTCAACTCAAGTCAAATTACGTGAAGTCAGGTCAGGTCACGTCGACTCAAGTCAAGTCAGGTCAGGTCACGTCCACTCAAGTCAGGGCAGGCCACCTCAAGTCAGGTCAAGTAAGGTCAGGTCAGGTCAAGTCACGTCAAGACAAGTCAGGTCAAGGACAAAGGTCAAATCAGGTCAGTCAGGTCACGTCACGTCAAGTCAGGTCAGATCACGTCAATCAGGTCACGTCAAGTCAAATCAGGTCAGATCACGTCAATCAGGTCACGTCAAGTCAAATCAAGTCAAGTCATCGCCAAGCCAACCTCTGCGGCCATGTCAGGGCTGCATGCGGGTTAAAGACAGAACCACATACAAGAGGGAAGGTGGAGGGGGTCGGGGAGTGGGTGAGGAGGTGTGTGTGGGGGGGGGGGGGGGGGTTAAGGTGCGAAGGGGCATTTTATCCATACCCTAAATTTGGGTTTTGTCGAGTTTCCTTTCAGATGCCTGGCGTAAACTTGTTCCTCTTTTTCTGTGGTTGTTCTTTGTTGTTGCCATTGTTGTTGTTGTTGTTGTTGTTGTTGTAATTGTGGTTGTTGTTGTTGTCGTTGCTGTCGTGGTTGTTGTTGCTGTTGTGGTTGTGAATGTTGTTGTCGTCGTCGTCGTTGTTGTTGCTGCTTGTTATTGTTGTTGTTGTCGTCGTCGTTGTTGATGTTGTTGTTGTTGTTGTTGTTCTTGTTCTTGTTCTTGTTCTTGTTGTGATGCTGTTGGTGTGTCCTACTCATCATCCTGCATTTACTATATCACTGCTATTACCATGTCTACTTCTGACTTCCCTTCAACTGTTAATTGCTGACATTAGAGAACTGCAACGTCTACAGTTACCACAGCTGCTACGTCTACTTCTGCTGCTGCCTAGCTGCTGCTATTACCACTAATATCACTACCACCACCACCACCACCATTGCTACTACTACTACTCCTCTACTACTACTACTACTACTACTAATCTTCTTTATCTTTTTCATCACCTCCTCCTCTTTTGTCCTCCTCCTTATTTTTTTTTTTCAGTCTTCCTGTTCTAGTTTATACATCCTGGTGATGACATG
>JADBJO010000433.1:687500-702500 GCA_016801955.1 Conus betulinus | reverse complement strand
CCTGCTCGTAATATTTATGCACAAATAATTGAAGGTTGCAAACACGGACCGGTTCAGGATACAAACGCAATCATGTAAAGGATACAAATACAAATATGTGCAGGATAGGAACACAGATATGTGAGGATACAAAATACATACACGTGAAGAATACAAACATGGACATGTGCATGATACTAACACAGACATGTGAAGGATTCAATTACAAATAAGCGCTGGATACAAACATAAACGTGCGAAGGATACAACACAGACATTGCATGATACTAGTACAGGCATATGAAGGATACATAATAAAGACATGCCAAGGATACAAACACAAACATGTGCATGATACTAACACAGACATGTGAAGGATAAAAATACAGACATGTGAAAAATACAACACAAACACCTGAAGAATACAAACACAGACAGCTGTAGTAAAGAAACACAGACACCTGAAGTATACAAACACAGACACATAAAGGATACAAAACAAAGACGTGTGAAGGATGCAGACACAAACATGTGAAGAATACATAGACATGTGCATGATACTAACACAGACATGTGAAGGATATGAAATACAGACATGTAAAGATACAAACACAGACATGTGCAAGATGAAGACACGTGAAGGATACAAACACAGACCTGTGCAGCATTGAGACACGTGAAGGACACAAACACAGACCTGTGCAGCATTGAGACACGTGAAGGATACAAACACAGACCTGTGCAGCATTGAGACACGTGAAGGACACAAACACAGACCTGTGCAGCATTGAGACACGTGAAGGATACAAACACAGACCTGTGCAGCATTGAGACACGTGAAGGATACAAACACAGACCTGTGCAGCATTGAGACACGTGAAGGATACAAACACAGACCTGTGCAGCATTGAGACACGTGAAGGATACAAACACAGACCTGTGCAGCATTAAGACACGTGAAAGACACAAACACAGACCTGTGCAGCATTAAGACACGTGAAGGATACAAACACAGACCTGTGCAGCATTGAGACACGTGAAGGATACAAACACAGACCTGTGCAGCATTAAGACACGTGAAGGATACAAACACAGACCTGTGCAGCATTGAGACACGTGAAGGATGTACAAACACAGACCTGTGCAGCATTAAGACACGTGAAGGATACAACATAGACCTGTGCAGCATTGAGACACGTGAAGGATACAAACACAGACCTGTGCAGCATTGAGACACGTGAAAGACACAAACACAGACCTGTGCAGGATGCAAACACATAAAAGACGAACGGAATAAGAGAATGTGCAAAATGTACAGACATTTGCAGGCTACATTAAGATGAGTGCATTGTGAAATACAGACAAGTGCTGAGACACGCTGCAACCCACAGAACCAGGGAGAGAGAGAGAGAGAGAGAGAGAGAGAGAGAGAGAGAGAGAGAGAGAGAGAGAGAGAGAGACACACACACACACACACACACACACACACACACACCACACACACACCACACACACTGACAGACAGACAGACAGAGATGTAGACAGAAGCAGAGGATACAGCAAACCCATGAATACTGCTGGTCGTTGAAACGTACGGAGAAAGAAACCTAAAGACAAATCAGTCATACACACTAGACACGATCATCATTCACTGCTGTGATTTCTTAGCGATGAAAGCCTCGGTATTCCCATCACTAGCGCAACAGAGAACCAAACTCGACTATAGGGATTAAAAATTGCCACTCATTTCGTAACATTTCGCCTAAAGTGCCACCTTCCCTACAGTTCGTGTAGGTCTCCAAAAGTCGGTTAAAAAAAAAAAAAAAAAAAAAAAAAACAACGTTGAGAACTGACGTAATGCTGGAACCACGAGAGAGGAAGGCCGGGGGTGAGGGGTGAGGGGTGCGGGTCGGGGTGGGGGTGTGGGGACGGAGTGGAAGAGCGTCGGGATACAACAGACACGGGTCGGCTGATGAGAAATGGTGTCAGAACAAAGGACAGATTCTATGTAGAGGCAGGTTTCGAGATCAGAGCAAACATAAAAAACAAAACGAAAAAAAAAAAACAAAAAAAGCCGCAAAAAAGCTGTGCTGACCATCAGTAGTCATGATCTCACAAAAACGCTGCTTTAATTAATGATGAACCAACGTTTTAGGCTTTGTTTTGTTACGCCTGTGTCTATCGTTCTTCCCGTCCTTGGGAAAACGAAATCTAATGTATTTGGACAACATTACATGAAATGAGCCTCACTCAAGATGGCGACTAGGACGGTCTACGAATGGGATTCAGAATGACTGCTGCATCCAGAATGTCAATCACTTGACAGCACTGGTCAGTCTACATGAAACGAGAAGCTTAAGCCTTCCACCTGTGTCGTGAAACGGAACCTGCGCCTTCATCTCAACGTGTTCTACGTAATTTCTCGATCAGTTCTTACACTGACAAACTTGCACTGCTGTTCGCTTTGTGTAGACGGATGATACCCTGTCAAGCTTACGCTGCCAGAATTTTGTGTGTGTGTGTGTGTGTGTGTGTGTGTGTGTGTGTGTGTGTGTGTGTGTGTGTGTGTGTGTGTGTGTGTGTGTTCGTGCGTGCATGCGTGCGTGCGTGCGTGCGTGCGAGCGTGTGTGTGTGCCTGGTTGATATATTAGTAGGCCCAGCTAAATGAGTCAAGAGAACAGAACCATTTAAGACAATTAAGAAGAATAAGGGTAAGAACACACACACACACACACACACACACACACACACACACACACACACACACACACACACACACACACACACGCACACACTCACTCACTCACACACACACACACACACACACACACACACACACACACACGCACACACACACACACACGCACACGCACGCACGCACGCACGCACACACACACACACGCGCGCGCGCGCAAGAACCAACCCCAGCAAGATCCGTAATGATACAAAAATTACGCAAGCATGCAATGCAGTGCAAATCAGTAACTGAGGCCAGTCAGTCAGTCAGTATGCAGAACAACACGCACATCCATTCTCCACAAAGTGAAGCTTCAGCAGAAACTCACCGAAACTTGAGGTAACACACAGGAAGTCCGCCGGCATCCCTGCTGCTGCTGCTGCTCCGATTCTGGCGGCCGTGCTGGTGAAGGGTGTGAGTGGGATGTGCACGTGTGCTGTGTGTGTGTGTGTCTGTGTCTGTGCTGTGCCTGTGCCTGTGCTGTCTTACCCAGCGTCAGGGTTATTTCTGTGCCGTCAGGGGTCTGTTTCCAAGTCGTTCTTTTTTTTTTTTTTTTTTTTTTTTTCGGCCAGGGTAGGGAACGGCAAGCGGCTATGATGAAAGAGATTTACCTCCCTTCTCACTCCAGTCCCGAGACCAGTCTCTGTGACTAATCGTCCCTGGGACTATCCCACTCTCCCAGTTCCAGACACCCCGGAGGAATCAGCTCTAAATGTTAATTTGGGGGCCGGAATAGCTCAGTTGGTAGAGCGTCGGACTCGTAATCTTAAGGTTGCGGGTTCGCATCTCCGCCGGGCCGTTTCTGTGCAGGGTTATTTTTTTTCCTCGGAGTTGGTTCTGACTCCATTCCCCATACAGTCCTTCGAATGAGACTATAAACCGAGGTTCCGTGTGTGAACGCAGGCACAACATCTTGCACACACGTAAAATCCCATCACCAACTTTCGGAAGAGAAGGCCAGTTTGGCCGTTGGTTTTGATGGCACGTTATATATAGTATGTACTTTCCCATGCTCCTCAGTTCAGTCCGAAGCACAGTCCACTCAGGAGAGGATTGGGGAAGGGGGAGGGGGGGGGGGGAGGGACGTGAGGAGCTCCAGAGGTTCCTGACCGATCCTCACTACCCCCCCCCCCCCCTCCACCCCACCTCTTCACCAGCATGGCTGTCCCGGCCCAGTTCAGAAAAATTAGGAATCTGTGAGCGCCTTAGAGAGCACCTTCCAAAAAAAAAAGAGAGAACGATAGAATGATAGATGGATGGATGGAAGGATGCATGGATGAATGGATTGATTGATTGATTGATTGATTGATTGATTGATTGATTGATTGATTGATTGATTGATTGATTGATTGATTAACTAATCAAAAAGAAAGAACGAAAGAAAAAACGAACGAAAGAAAAAACAGAAATAAAGAAAGGAAGAATTTTTTTTTTAAACTAGATAAGAAAACGAAAGCAAAATGCCTTAGAAACAAGACACCAGTCATAATTGTAGAAATGCAAATCATGTACCATGTCTTTACCGCCAGCCTCATCCTCATCCCTTTACCACGTAGCCAGCCACACCCCTCTCCCTCACCAACCTCTCTTCCTCTGCCTTCTTTCTGCTCTGCAACTCTGAAGAACATTTAGTATGTTTTTTTTTTCTCCCCCCTCCTTGTCACAGTCAAAGTCATCCGGCCCTTCAAGAGGAGATCTTTCTCCAGGAAGAAGCCATCTGCCTCTACAGCCGTGGAGTGTCTGGAACACCGCCCTCTCCAGGATGATGATGCAGTATGCCCAGTACAACTTGGAACACTTTCCGCTTCCAGGCGAGTCACCTGTCCCTGCAACTGTAATGAAATTGTACAAGCCTCCTTCTGAGCGAAGTCGCGCGCCCCTTTAACGAAACAGAAACTGTGCAACCTACCACCTAGACGACGTCATCCGTCTCTGCAACTAAAAAGAAATTGTAGCCCCCCCCCCCCCCCCCCCCCCCCCCCCCCCCCCCCCCCCCCCCCCCCCCCAACCCCGCCCCGGCACCTTCTTTCCAGACGAAGTCATCTACCCCTTCAGCCAAAATGAAATTGTACAACCCTCTCCCAGATGGTGTCATGTGTCCTGCAACTAAAAACAAACAAACAAACAAAAACGTACACCCGTCCCCCTCCTACACGAAGTCATCCAATCCTGCAGCTAGAACGAAGTTATATAACCCGATCCCAGACAACGTCACCGATGCAACTAAGAAGAAACTGTGCAAACCCTAGAAATATATACTCACCCCCACCCCCCACCACTCATATGACGTGATCCTTCCCTACAGCTAAACCGAAATTGCATGACCACCGCTAGGTGACGCGTCAACCACCCCTTGTCTAGATGACGTCATCAGCCCCAGCTGCTGAAAAGAAATTCTACAAACCTCTTCTTGATTATGTCATTCACTCCTGCAGCTAAAAAGAAATTGGACAAACAACTCCGAACAACATCATCCGACGTAAATTATAACCCCACCCTGCAACCAACCCACCAATTCCACCCCTCAGAATCACCCGCCCCTTAACTAAAAAAAAATCCTACAAACCCCTCCTAGATTAAGTCACTCACCCTCGCAAAAACAAACAAACAAACGATCGAAAGCAAAAAACAAAACGCAACCATCAAAAAAATTTCCTTGACGACGTCATCTGCCCCTATAGCTAAAAAGACATAGTACAACCCCCTACTAGATGATGCCACTGCAGCTTAAACAAAATTCTACAAACCTCTCCTTGATTATGCCATTCGCTCCTGCAGCTAAAAAAATTTGTACAAGCAACTCCGAGACGACGTCATCCGACTCTGCAGTTAAAAAAAGAAATTATACAAACCCCCCTGTTCGACATCATCTGCCCCGAAAACTGAAAAGAAATGTCAAGGTCGGGCGACTGGATGCAAAAATTGAACTTAAAAAGCACAAGTAGAATCGATGTGCCCTAAAACAAATGAACAGTCCAAAGACAAAACGATACTGCGTTATTTGTTCCTTTTGTTTAGAGGCTCAGTCATTCTACTTTCGCTCTTCTGTGGAGAAATTGTACAAGTCCTTCCTAGACAACGTCTCCGCCTCTGCCGCTGAAAAAAAAAATTGTACAAACCCATTCTAGATGACGTCATCCACCTCTGCAGCTAAAAAAGGTGTGTAAATCCCTCCTAGATTACGTCATCCGTCTCTGCAGCTGAGAAAAAGCTGTACAATCCCCGTCCTGGACGATATTATCCGTTCTTGCACCTAAAATGGTCAATAAACCCCTCTTAGATGACGGCATCCGCCCCAGCAGGTAAATGGTGTACAGACCCCTCCTAGATGACGTCATCTTAGTAGGTAAAATTGTATGCAAAACGCTTCCTGATGACGTCATCCGCTATTGCAGCTAAACTGTGTATAAGCCCCTCCTAGATGACGTTACCCGCCCTTGCAATAAAGAATGGTGTATAAACTCCTCCTAGATGACGTCATCCGTCTCTGCAACTAGAACGTTGTTTAAACACCTGATGGATGACGTCATTCGCCTGTGCAGCTAAAAAGGTTTATAAAGCCCTGATAGATGACGTCATCCGCCTCTGCAGCTAAAAAGATGTATAAACCCCTCCTAGATGACGTCATCCGCCTCTGCAGCTAAAAAGATGTATAAACCCCCAGCAGATGACGTTATCCGCCTCAGCAGCTAAAAAGGTGAATAAACCGCTCAAAGAATGACGTCATCCGCTCCAGCATCTAAACATGTGTGCAAGCCCCTCATCCGCCCCTGCAGCTAAGACAAAGAATTGTACAAACCCCTGATAGATGACGTCACCCACCCCTGCAGCTAAAACGTGTTTAAACCCCTGATAGATGACGTCATCCGCCCTGCAGCTAAAAAGAATTGTATAAACTCCTAATAGGTGATGCCATCCGCTCCTGCTGCTGAAACAAAAATTGGACACACACCTCTTCCCATAAGATGACGTCTTCGGCTCCTGCGGCGAAAAGAAAGTGTAACCCCCCCCCCCACCCCACCACCCCCCACCCACCACCCCGACATCATTCGCCCCTGCAACTAAAAAATGAATTGTACAACTCCTTCTCTAGTCGATCGGAACCGAAAAGCCTGATGTGATGGATAAACAAAGGTTCAGATGGCAAACATTCGAACCCTCAACCTCTTAGTCGTCTTTCAGTGGAACTAACCAATGCATCACGTGAGCGTTTCGAGGAACACTGATCCTTGACCTACTCATTATTTAGATACGTCTACCGGTTGGTCTGTGTGATCGCTTGCAAGTTTTCTTAACCACTTTGTGTCTGCAAATCAATGGCTCACCGTAGTACGTTGTTGAAGAGAGTTATAAATATAGTGTAAAGAACATAGAGAGAAAGACAGATACATAAACACATCCATGAATATACATTACATAGATGTGTGCGCGCGCGCGCGCGCGCGCGCGCGCGCGTGTGTGTGTGTGTGTGTGTGTGGTGTGTGTGTGTGTGTGTGTGTGTGTGTGTGTGTGTGTGCGTGTGCGTGTGAGCGCGCGCGCGCGTGAGAGACAGAGAGAGAGAGAGAGAGAGAAGAGAGAGAGTGCATGTGTGTGTGTGTGCGTGTGTGTGTGTGTGTGTGTGTGTGTGTGTGTGTGTGTGTGTGTGTGTGTGTTTGCTTGTTTGTTAGGGCCTACTGGTACTGTAATTCCCGCGTAATGTGAGCAAACGTCCTGTTTTTTTTTTTCTTTTTCAAACATCAAAATTTATCACAACACTAACACGCGCAGAAAATAGATCACTGCTTCTCGAACTCTCTGTGTCCTCTCTCAACTTTAATTAAGGGAGCTGAATTCCATCTTGTTTACCTGCCGTGGTTGCGATACACATCGTGTGATGTCATACTGCTTAATCGATCATTTGCCGTATAGGTAGGCCTGTGTAGGACTAGGTCGGTCTTGTTTGTCGCAAATATTCGCACATTTCCGACTCATGGCATCCGCGCCCACGGAATGCGGTTTTGCGTGTGTAACTGATTTCCGTCACTCACATAACAACCGTCAGCATTCCAGACCGTATCCTATCATTCAGAATGCGGACTGCCAAGAAACGTGTTCAGATGTGTTGCCTAATGGTAACCTACACCAGCTGAGTTACGTTTCTCCTGAAGTAAACCTACAATTCCACCAGCGTGCGGCGCGACTTGTCACATCGCTCCTCCTGAACAGGTTTGCCGAATTGAGGTGTGGCGGCGAAGGAGCAAAGATAATCTATTTTAAGACACAAGCCCCTCGTTCACAGACTCATCGGGAAAAACCGCAGCCTCACCTCCACACCCACCCCCACCCCTCCTTCCCTCTTCCTCCCCTACCACCCTTCCTCTCCCCACCTACCCACCCCCCCTCCCCGTTCCGTCTTCCCACTCTTCTCAGAACTTTCGAGAAAAACGCCAGTGTGCGCGTTTTTGTCTACAGCATCGCGCTTTTCTGCGGGCGGCGTGGTAACTAGCGGTACGTGGATGTCTGCGGCATGAGTTCCAACAGAGTGGGCGTTTCTGGGGCTACAAAAGAGGCTGGGCACAAGGGGCCGAGTATCACTTCAAACCAAGCTCTCTGTACTCAACTGTGGGGTATCCGGCGACTGCTGCAACTGTACTGTACTGACTGCTTTGACTGCGAGATCAGTGTTCCGAGTAACGGACCGTTCTCTTCTTGTTACTTCATAGTCCCTGACTCTGCTTCTCAGGTAAGTGAGATTTCAGCAGCCGGTCAGGCAATCCTTTTTTTTTTTTTAATACTCCTGTTCTTAAGATTTATTTGTCTGATATTTGGTTCTTTTGGTTTACTTAATGATCTGTTTATTCATTTGTTTTACTTTTTTGTTTATTCACGTATTCATTTATTTATTAATACTCAGTTTTCAGTAGCTTCTTCCCGTTTCATGAACATTTTCTACAAATCTTTTTTCCAAAGGCAAAAGCGCCTTTCTTATACAAAAATTCACACTGTAACCATTGCGTTCTCGCTCCCTCCCTCCCTCTCTCTCTCTCTCTCTCTCTCTCTCTCTCTCTCTCTCTCTCTCTCTCTCTCTCTCACACACACACACACACACACACACACACACACTCACACATACACACACACAACACACACGCACGCACATGCGCACACACACACACACACACACACACACACACACACACACACACACACACACACACACATACACACACACAAATACACACACACACACACACACACACACACACACACACACACACACTCTCTCTCTCTCTCTCTCTCTCTCTCTCTCTCTCTCTCTCTCTCTCTCACACACACACACACACACACACACACACACACACACACACACACACACACACACACACACATACACACACACGTCGTTCAAGGTATTGCTATTCCGTTGTATTGCATTTCTCTTTCTTATTGATTTAAAAGCAGTTGAAACAAAGATCTTTTAAATCAGTTTTGATGTTTAGTGTTGTAGTCTGCCTATCTGCTGAAACAAGGGACTGGGTTGATGCGTACGTCAGACATCTGTTGATATTCGTCCAGCCATGAACCCTAGTTTAGTATGTGCTATTTGAAATAATCATGTTTATTATATAGATTATATCACAATTTATTCGTTCGGTTGATGATTCTGTGCGCATCCTAGGTCTCAACACAAGGCATAGCGCAGCAATTGTGGTGAAACATTTATCCCATTGACTTGCCAACGTGCAGTGGCTTCTTCTTGGTGACATTGAAGCTGTGTATCTATTGGATTCCGTCAGGCAGTTGACATGTCCCAGGAAATACCAGAAATTGTCTTTTTGTACTTTCTGACCCCTACCTATATATGCAATGAGAAAACTGTGGCATCAGGCTGTCAGGCAAGGGAGCCGGAATAGCTCAGTTGGTAGAGCGCCTTACTCGTAATCTTGGTGATCCTGGGGTTGCGGGTTCGAATCTCTGCTGGGGCGTTTCGGTACAGGGGGATTTTTCCCTCGGAGTTAACATGGGTTCTGACTCCATTTCCCATACAGTCCTTCGAATGAGACTATAAACCGAGGTTCCGTGTGTGAACGCACGCATAGTATCTTGCACACACGTAAAATCCCATCACCAACTTTCGGAAGAGAAGGCCAGTTTTTGGGCCGTTGGTATGGATGACACGTTACACATAGCATGCACCCTGCGTGAGAAATGGAAAGAATGAAGGAAGTAAGGAAACTGAGTGAACGATATTGAACGATATTGACTGGATGACACGGGAAACGACTGAATGAAGCGCCAGCTGGCAGCTCTTCAGTCGCCACTACCCAGGTAGGCAGCCCGTTGTGTAAACGAGTATTGATTGTAAAGCGCTTAGAGCTTGAGCTCTAGCCGAGAATAGGAGCTATATAAGTATTCATCGTTATATTATTAATATCAAACACGAAATCGCTGGGCTCGGACACGTTTACGGATCAGCACAAGTAGCAACTGATATACGAAACAGTTCTTGGCTGCGTGGATTTTTGGCATAATACGAAGACAGTTACGAGGAAGGTTTCCGAACGCGACATACACCTGAGCCCAGTGGCAGCATTCTCCCCCTCTTCCCCCGCTCTGTCTCCTCCTCCCTTCCCTCCCACTGTCGCCCTCTATCTTGTGTGCAGACATATCCGGCGGAACAGGACATGAGGTCAGATTTCCTTCCTGTCTGTGTACTGCGTGTGTCGTTGTTCGTCTGTCCTGAACCTATCTCAAAAAACCGTTGGGGTCCTGGAAGTTTGCTAGGTTTGTCCACAGCATAAACATCTGCAGCTTTTGAAGTGTGGAGGCCTCTGGGGCAAACACTGACAAAACGCCGAAGAAATCGTCGTTCGCAAACGCGTGAAACAGCTCTGTTATGATGCTGTGACACTGTTGAATCAATGTGGATCCACTTCATAGAATGTTAGGATCCGTTAGGCGCCTTATTTAAAAAAAAAAAAGAAAAAAAAAAGAAAAGAAAAGAGAGAGAGTCCTAGTCAGCAAGCATATTTTAATTGTTCAAGACTGAGTGTCTCTTTCCAAGTATATATAGGTAGATATACATAATACAGGTATAATCCAGGGGTTTTGTTGTCGATGTGGTTATTGTTGCTTTCTTTGTTACTGTCTCATCTTCCGTACGCTCCGCACAGCGTCATGTTGTTACGTTGCTTGTGCCGGTTCTCCTTATCAAACATACCCATGAGCCTCAACCACCGCTAGTGTACAGAGAGCAGTCAACATCAGTTCCCCAGGGGCAAACCCGCCAGAGGAGACTCTGCGTACAGCCGAGTCATCAGTCCATAGTGTTCATTGGTGTCTGCTCTGTTCTAGTGATCGCTACGTATTACCTAATAGCCCAGCTCTCTCTCTCTCTCTCTCTCTCTCTCTCTCTCTCTCTCTCTCTCTCTCTCTCTCTCTCTCTCTCTCTCCACTAGGAAGTTCTCTCTGTCTCTCTCTCTCTCTCTCTCTCTCTCTCTCTCTCTCTCTCCTGGAAGTTCTCTCTCTCTGTCTCTCTGTGTCTGTCTGTCTGTCTGTCTCTGTCTCTGTCTCTGTCTGTCTGTCTGTCTCTCTCTCTCTCTCTCTCTCTCTCTCTCTCTCTCTCTCTCTCTCTCTCTGACAACACTGAACGGTAATGCTTGATAGTGAGAAAGGATAAAATACTTGATTTATGCTACTGTAATATACCATCTGCATACAAGTGTGTTCAGCTCCCCCCTGTTGGTCAGTCTGATCACAATGCCATTCATCTCTTGCCAGCTTACAGACCAAAAGTGAAAACACAACCTATCACTAAAAAGCAAGTGCAGTGTTGGACACAAGAAAGTGTTGATGAATTACAGGCTTGTTTTGAATGTACAGATTGGAATTTGTTTTTGAATTCTAGTTTTGACATTAACGAAGCCACCGATGTTATTTCCAGCTACATTTCTTTCTGTGAACACATGATTGTACCTACTAAAACTATCAAAATATTTCCCAACAACAAACCTTGGGTTACAAAATCTCTGAAAATAACTCTAAATGAGAAAAAAAGAGCTTTTCAATCAGGCAATAAAAGCGATCGTAAGGTTGTACAAAAGAAACTGCAAACGGAGATTGAAGAATCAAAGAGAGCTTACAAGAGAAAAGTTTGAAAACATGTTCCAGAATGGAAATATGCGAGATGCATGGAAAGGAATAAAGGTTTTATCAGGTTCAGGTAAATGTTCAAACCAAAATATTAGTAACAAAAAAACAGCAAAAGAACAGAAGCAATTTGCAGAAAAGCTGAACGATTTTTACTGTAGATTTGATGATAAAGATTTTAGTAAAGAATTAAAGGAAGTGAAGGAAGAACTCCAAAGCAATGTTAAAAACGATGTTGATGGAAGTGATTCTGTTGTGATTGAGGAAAATGATGTTCAGTTGTTTTTTTTCAAACGTTTAAAATGTGAGAAAGGCAATGGGCCCTGATAATATCTGTGGAAAATTGTTGAAGGTGTGTGCTTCTCAGCTCTCCTATGTTTACAGTCGTTCGTTTGTTTACCTGGTCACTTAGAGAATGTATAATTCCTGTTTTATGGAAAAATGCCACTGTATGTCCTGTTCCCAAAAAAAACGCAACCCAAGCTGTTTAAATGATTACCGACCAGTTGCCCTCACATCTGTTGCAATGAAATGTCTTGAAAGAATTGTCCTCAGTTATGTTTTAAAAGATACTACACAGTACCAAGACCCGTTTCAGTTCGCAATACCAACAGAACAGATCAACAGATGATGCCACACACACACACTTCTCCATCATGCTTTTTCACACCTCGAAAAACCTGCCTCCTTTGTACGCATTCTCTTTATTGATTTCTCATCAGCATTCAACACCATACAACCACATCTGATGGCAAAGAAACTCATTAAACATAAATGTGGGTAACAAGCTCATTCTTTGGATAATTGATTTTCTTACACAGAGGACACAGTCTGTTCGATATCAAAGTGTTGTTTCGTCTTCCCAGAGTCATTTCAACTGGCGCACCCCAGGGTACTGTTTTATCACCAGTGCTTTTTACTCTGTACACAAATGATTGTTCAGGAAGTGATTCAACTTTGTACATTAAATATTCAGATGACTCAGCACTTGTGGATCTTTCCAACTCTGATTCTTCTGTTTACTTCAAGGAGGTTCAAAGATTTGTTGACTGGTGCGATCATAACTATCTTGATCTGAATGTAACAAAAACGAAAGAAAATGTTGATTGATTTTAGAAAGAATCCAAAAGCTGTACCACCACTTTTTATCAAAGGTGCTGAAGTAGAACGTGTTGAATCATACAAATATTTAGGAACTTTTATAGATAATAAGCTGAATTTTAAATCCCATGTTGAGTATGTCCACAAAAAAATGTCAAACCAGATTATATTGTCTTCGCAAGCTGCGATCATTTCATGTGAATACTGACATTCTTCGGACATTTTATTCATGCTTCTTGGAATCTGTTCTAACTTTCTCATTTATGTGTTGGTATGGTGGGTTGACTGTGAAGCAGAAATGTGCTTGAGAAAGTGGTGAACGTGGGAGGAAAAATCGTTGGTGAGAGACAAAAAAGTCTGAGTGAGCTATATAGGTGCCGTGTTAGTTGTAAAGCGAAAGAAGATACGTGTGACCAGACCCACGTCCTTGCAAATCAGTATGACCTTCTTCAGTCAGGACGAAGATATCGATCGGTTAAATGCAGAAGTGTCAGATTTAAACAAAGTTTTATTCCCTGTCCATTGATTTCTTGAACCGAGAAGATGTTTAATTGAAATCCAAATTCCTCTATATGAATGTATGTCATATGTGAGAAAATGGGTATGTGGCTAAACTTGACTTGACTTGACTTGACATCACCGATTTTGTCATGAACTCATCACGTGCATGGACGTGAGGAGGACATCAGTTCTGAGGTCACCATGGAAGAAGATCATGAAGGGTCGTTGACTGTGACAGTTTAACTGACGTTACTGAGGATAAGGATGATAAAGATGATGCTGTGGAATTCCATGCTGGTGCATGACACGGGTGCATTCTGTACTCGCTGTTATCATATAAATGACCCAGCGTCAGCAAAGCTTTTCGAGATGTAAACTCATGCAGTGATAATATTGTTTTAAAAAAAAAAAAAAAAAAAGAAAGAGAGAGAGAGAAAAAAACGAAAGAAAGAAAGAAAAAGAAAAGAAGAAAGAAAGAAAGAAAAAAAAAAGGAAGAAAGAAAAGAAGGAGAAGAAGGAAAAGACGAAGAGGAAGAAGAAAACTGTCAGATAATACATCCATTTACTGGCTGAAACTCTCCTGTGTTGTTCCAGTCGTTCCATTCGGGCTTTAACGCACACTTCATATACTAGGTAGACAAATCCCACGTAGCCTGTGATGGGACTCGAACCCACAACCTTCTAGCCTACTACCTGGCATTAATCCGCGTGTGTGTCTGGCTGGAAAATGCGCTCAGAGTGTGTTTTTTGCTGGCTGTTATTTTTATACTCGCTGACATGTTCACAACCCTCCACTCCTTCTACTGCACTCCTTCACTTCCCCCGCCTTCTCCCCCTCTATCCCCCCCCCCCCCCCCCCCCCCCCCCCACACACACACACACACCTTATCCACTCCTTCTCCGCTCGCCTTCTGTCTCCTTCCATCCCCGTGGAGTTATTTACCTTGCCCAGGTGTGACTCACATCTCCTGACGTGTCGGATTGGCGGTCTGGGTTGTCGATTACCTAGACTGTACAGTGCACCCGAGTTGTCTTTTTTTTTTCGCTGTGCCCCTTAACCCTCCCCCCCCCCCCTCTCTCTCTCTCTCTCTCTCTCTCTCTCTCTCTCTCTCTCTCTCTCTCTCTCTCTCTCTGTGTGTGTGTGTGTGTGTGTGTGTGTGTGTGTGTGTGTGTGTGTAGACGACTTACTATCCTCGCTATCTTCAAAGCTGGATGCTCCAACAGTTCTATATCCTCGTAGCTCTCTTTGTTCTCACAACTCTACATCCTCACGACTCTTTGTTCTTATAACCCAATATCTTCACGGATGTAAGTTCTTATACCCTCATATCCTCAAAGCTCTAAGTTCTACAGGTAAATATCCTGAAAGTTCTGTGTTCCAATTCCTCAATATCTTCACTGCTGTAAGTTCCAATAGCTTAATATCCTCAAAACCGCAAGTTATTATAGCTCAATATCCTCACAGCTCTTATGTCCTATAGCTTGAAATCCGCAAAGTTCTTTGTTCCGATAGCTCAAAATCCTCACTGATCTAAGTTCCTAGGGCTCAATTT
>JADBJO010000433.1:680000-682500 GCA_016801955.1 Conus betulinus | reverse complement strand
AGAATACCTGCAAAGATACATACATACCTCTCGGCAAACATGAAGAAACAGACAGGCATTCACAGCACAAAACAAAAACAAACAAACAAAAACCTCACTCTCTAACTGTTACACGCTCAACACGTCACAACCCATCCTCCCTCCCCACCCACTCTCTGCACGTGTTCTGTTTGATGCCTGTGTCCTCCAGCGCCCAGGAGATCGTGGCCAAGTTCAAGGAGCTGGACACGGACGGCAGCGGCAAGCTGGAGAAGGAGGAGGCGCGGCAGGGACTGAAGACCATCAAGACGGCCACGGGCAGGGGCCTGGTGGACAAGGAGATCGACTTCTTCATCCAGACCACGGCCAGCGAGGACGGCGTCATTGACCTGGGCCAGTTCACCAACCTCCTGTACCGCCTCAAGCTCTACACCGCCCCGGCGCCCAAATAGACACCGTCATGACAGTCAGGTGGTGGTCGTCCGCCGTGTCTGTTCGGCACCGTGAGGGGAAGGACTGGCACTGTCTGCTGGGACTTTTGTCGCCAACTGCTGACCAACATCTCTGCTTTCCACTGGGTTCATTATGACGATAAGACGTTGACTGCTAGATCATTTTTTTTTTTCACTCAATGTCAGCGTGAGGGGGGCCCTGGTTCTGCAACAGAGGAGAACAACCAGTCCTAAGTGCTGATCACAGTCTGTTGTCTTAGCATGAAGGTTACATCTGCTCACGAAGAAATTCTCCATGATCAAAATGCTGTATGGATGGTCCATCATGCAAGCTGTACAAATCCGTTCCTCGTGTAATTTAATGGTGAAAGCATGGTGCTGCGTTGTTTTTTTTTAAACAGGAATTCTTTATTATAGATTCCCTAATGCCACGTAGGAAAAATGACTTCTGATTGATTCAGGCCGTACCAAACCATTAAGTGACTGTCAGTCCTTTGCATATCTTCGTCTTTATTACAACCTGTTCTCATGCGTGTTTGATTTATCTGCCACTGACGTGTTGAGAGTGCACAGGGCGATTTGGTAATGTGATGGATCACAGCATGTATAACCGGTTTGGAAACATTGATTCCAGCACTCCTCACGCTTTGTCAGAGCAAAAGCATATCAAAACACTAATACAGGCAGATAAAGAGGTAAAGATATTTGTATGTACATGCATGCATATTCACAAAAGGTAAAGATATCTGTATGTACATGCATGCATATTCACCATGACATCACTCATACATACAAACACACCTATTCATAGGTGGTAGATGTGTGACCATGAGATGAGCATCCAAGCATTACGCACGTGCGCTTTCGCACGAGCAGACACACGAGCGCGCGCGCGCGCGCACGCACGTACATATGCTCACGTGCAAGCGCACGTCCATACATATACACTTGAGGGACACATGTGATTTGCACACACACATGAGACAATGACGTCATGTTTGAGCATCCGAATTGCCTTTTTTTGTGCATATCTTTTGGGGATGCAATTTTTTTTCTGTAATATATCGTACATATTTATTGAACATTACTGATGAAAATGATAATAATGATGATGATGATGATGATGATGATGATGATGTGTGTGTGTGTGTGTGTGTGAGAGAGAGAGAGAGAGAGAGAGAGAGAGAGAGAGAGAGAGAGAGAGAGATGTTGCATAATGGTTCGTGTGTTATATATATGAATATACATTCAAATTGCTACCTTCGATTTTTCATGGAAATTGATGTCATGTCCAAGGTCAGCGCTTCACTTGAACTACCGACTGTTTCAATGATGAAATCTAAAACTTTTTTTTTATTCCAGCCATTCTAAAAACTATTCTGCAACAAATTTTGGCACGAAAAGGTGCTTGAGACAGAATGTATACCATCACCATGTTTTGGTGTGTGCTTATGCATGTGATGGAATACCTCGTAACTCTTGTCTTTTCTTTTAGATTTGTTTGTGCCGGTGCATACTGCTTTTGATAGAATATTTTCATGGCTTTTTAGAGTGATTTTTTTTTTTTTTTTTTTTTTTTTTTTTTTTTGCGCTACCCATTTAGATGTGGATGGATTCCTGACCGACTTTTCCATTGACGTTTGACCACATGTTTTTTGCCAATTAGAGAAACGTCCATTTTTTTTTATTTTTGGAACACATACTTGCTATTGACGGATTGTTTCTTTGCTGTTTTTAGAGAACCTCTCTGCTGATGATAGAATGTCATGTCCCATGGATCAGTGCCAGTAAGATGATGTGTGCCCCGTGGCCGTTTTTTTAGTGTGTTCTGTATGCGATAATGTAATAGTCTGCTGCATCCAGGTTGACCTCATTGTCATTGTCCTCTAGTCCCCTTACTTTCCGCTCCCATCCCCACCTCCTTTCCAACCGCCGCAACCTCATTCCATCCACTCAGAGATTTTTAAACAAACTGTTAATTACAGACCTGTAGCGAACAGAAATCAAGTGACTCGTTTCTAAATCCATTTCCGTACTGTCAACGTACATAATGTACTGGTATATATTCC
>JADBJO010000433.1:642500-675000 GCA_016801955.1 Conus betulinus | reverse complement strand
TAGATAGATAGATAGATAGATAGAGACAGACTGACAGGCAGACAGACAGACAGATAAACAGATAGAGTAGAACTTTTGAACCGTGAATTAGGCCTATAACTTAGGTAGCGCGAAGTCTAAGCCATTTGTGCAGTGTACTTATATATCATGTAGTATTTTGGTCTATGTGTCCATAATATCAAAGTGCTGAGTTATATACAATATTTCCCTAGCATGATACTATAATTATTGCTTGTCACAGGTGTAAGATTTATTTCCTCTCGTAGATGTTATTGAAGTGTGGCACATAAGTTTTTTTTCATGACTCTATAAAGAATGCATGTAAAGCTACCGGCCAACAGTTGTTTACTGATAGATTGCTGCCTTTTCTTGAAGATAGGCATCACATGCAATCATTGATAAGATTCAGCTATGGCTTAAGCCCATCAGGGCCCGACGCTTCGCCAGTGTGAAGCCCTGCCGTTACTTTCCCTCACCTCGTCAGTTGGCATCTCAGTTTTGAAGTAATTAGAATCAATATCAAAGTTGTATTCAGGGCTGCTCGGGCAAGTGATCCTCCTTTTCTGAGGTAAGCCTCTTTGGAAGACCACACTGCGGACTAGAGGCTTCCTCAACGTCTCATGTTTGTCTCACCACCCTGAGGCATCTTCCGTCTTCCAGTTGACAGCTCCACTCTCTGTCTTAGGTGTCCTGTGACACAGAAACAGGAAGCCTTTGGATCACGTTTTGCTTGTGCTTACAAGTTTGTTACATTCTGCTTTGCGCCTGTTACACTCTATCCTTGATTTGTTTCTCACTCTGACATGCTCTTAAAGGTAATTTTGACCATCCATAGTTTCCAACTATTGACCAAAAAGCTGTGTGTGTGTGTGTGTGTGTGTGTGTGTGTGTGTGTGTGTGTGTGTGTGTGTGTGTGTGTGTGTGTGTGTGTGTGTGTGTGTGTGTGTGTGTGTGTGTGTGTGAGGGGGGATGTCTGTGTGTTTGAATGTTACTATTACTGATTGGACACGCTATGCAGACATCAGTATGTGAAAGATTTATAATGTACCCATGCAGTGCGTGTAGAGCTAGCATCCTGCTTGTGTTATTTTTTTCAGGGATGAATAGGATGGATAATGTTTTGTTTTGTTTTGTTTTGTTTTACAGAAAACTGTTTTCCACATTTTTTTATGTCTGGCATACAGCTTTTTAAACTTTCTTTCTCGGTTGTTTTTCCTTACATTATTATTATCATAACTCTCTAACTCTCTCTCTCTCTCTCTCTCTCTCTCTCTCTCTCTCTCTCTCTCTCTCTCTCTCTCCTCTCTCTCTCTCTCTCTCTTGACAACGTTATCTCCTGTTCGTCACTGACTTGAAAACCAATCTTGCATAATGAACAAGAATGAATATATTCTTGTGTACTTATGACTTCCTCGTGGATCGTTGTTGATTCCTCTTCAGTTAATGCGGATGATACCATTAGGGTGCCTAATGCTTCATATATGCTCTTTCCGCAGTGTGTGTGTGTGTGTGTGTGTGTGTGTGTGTGTGTGTGTGTGTGTGTGTGTGTGTGTGTGTGTGTGTGTGTGTGTGTGTGTGTGTGTGTGTGTGTGTGTGTGTGTGTGTGTGTGTGTGTGTGTGTGCGAGTTCCTCCCCGAGTTTGACAAACGTAGGATACAAACTTTACGACCAACATTCAACGAGCAACCCTAACACTCGATGCTCAACGAAACTGAAACTACAATGGAGTCAGCATCTTCAGAGTATTGCAGTCACTCAGTAGGCTACTGGTAGCACCTCGCTCAAAGCATGTACACCAAGCTGCAATGAGAGAATGAATGACAGCTATGATAATTATACTTATTACCTGACCTGGCACAGACGACCATGGCCAGCACACACACAGCTGATTCATGGCATCGTGTTGAAAGATAATGGCGACCGAAACGGTGTGTGTATGTGTGTGTGTGTGTGTGTGTGTGTGTGTGTGTGTGTGTGTGTGTGTGTGTGTGTGTGTGTGTGTGTGTGTGTGTGTGTGTGTGTGTGTGTGTGTGTGTGTGTGTGTGTGTGTGTGTGTGTGTGTGTGTGTGTGTGTGTGTGTGTGTGTGTGTGTGTGTGTGTGTGTGTGTGTGTGTCTGCCTGAATGTCTGTGTGTCTGCCTGAATGTGTGTGTGTGTGTGTGTGTGCGTGCGTGCGTGCAAACGCGCGCGCGCGCGCGCGCGCGCGCGCGCGCGTGTGTGTGTGTGTGTGTGTGTGTGTGTGTGTGTGTGTGTGTGTGTGTGTGTGTGTGTGTGTGTGTGTGTGTGACATACAGTTTTAATGAGTAGGCCGATGTATATTTTCTTGTAATATAATATTAATCATTACTATTCGTCTTAACCAATTTTATAGTGCGTAAATAATATTTATGTGTTAGGAGAAGTGTGTCAATGTATTACTATTCTTAACCCCTGAAGGGACAAGACCCAGGTGGAAATAAAAACAATCATCTTAGTTAACCGTTTCCCTTGGAAACAAAGATTTTAATAAATCAATCAAGCTCTCTCTCTCTCTCTCTCTCTCTCTCTCTCTCTCTCTCTCACACACACACACACACACACACACACACACACACACACACACACACACACACAGTGGCATGACCTTATTTTTGGAGATCACTTTCTGGCCTGATATGGGCCCTCGCGGTCGGCTGTAAATAACCGACATGAACTTGGTTGCCGCTTAGTGCATGTTTGTCTGCATTTGAACGATTGCATTATTACTTCTTCCCCTGATCACCAATGACGCGGAAGAAAATTGTGTTTCGAAAATGAAATCACGAAGAATCTTTTGAAAATATAGTGTATAACATTTATCGTATTATTCATTTTCAGTTTAAATTAAACACTGAATGGGTGTCAGCAAACATTCGAAATGCATTCTGATGATTCATTCGTCAGCAATGCTATTGTTCGAAGACTGAACTTCCTTACATGCCTCAGTGGGAAGGGCAAAACTAACTTTCTTACTACAAACAAAGTGCAAGCAAAATACTGAGCTTGCTTTGAAATTTTAAACTGGAAATAATTTCGATTTTAAATTAAAATTACACTGTACTTTTGAAGCATTGATAATCAGGTATTATAATTATTATAGTATAATTAATTTGTGTGTCTTCTATCATTTAGTTTTTCTCTCACCTCCCGGAAGTGAAGTAGGCGAGCAGACATCGGACGTTTCAAGATGGTAAGACACATCCTACAACTATTTTTCTTTTGCTTGATTGAAGACGCTTTGCATGATTGCATAGTTCGTAATTATTCACACATGCCTTCAATGTGATCTTTATATATTACCGTTGTTTTTTTTTTTCAGGCAAAGTACACGGAAGAGGACCTAAACGGTGAGTGCATGTAATCGTTCAGTTGGAATGTCGATGAGAAAGTTTGAGAGTGTCCTGTGCCGGCTGATGTGATGGGGGGGTGGAGGATTCGAAAATGAATTTTTTTTCCGAGATCGTTTGATTGTGTATGTCAGCTTTAACGAAAACTGTGAAAGCTTAGGGGGATAGATGTCAAAATTAGACAGTGAATTAAACACATCTTGTAAAATGCGGTTACAAAATTTTTCATTACCACTCTGCCGGCAATGATCACCGAGTT
The DNA here is from genome assembly GCA_016801955.1 of Conus betulinus. Taxonomy (NCBI): domain Eukaryota; kingdom Metazoa; phylum Mollusca; class Gastropoda; order Neogastropoda; family Conidae; genus Conus; species Conus betulinus. Next base: position 671,377 of record JADBJO010000433.1, on the reverse strand, counting down.
CTGGGCAAGCTCGTATTTTAGAGCCCCCTTTCCCCAACCTTGCCCCTCCACCCCTCCCTGTGGAGAAAATTGTTCATTTAATAACTCTCTTGTGCATGGAAAAAGGGACATTCGAAAGGTGGTTTAGGGAGACGATAGGAAGGGGATGGGGAGCTTTGAAATAGGAATGAGGGCTCGAAATACCTGCCCATCCCATTGTCTGGGGCAGTTACTGAGGTAAATGTTCAGGCAGATAAGTAAGAAATTAATGCTGTCTCTGCTTTGTCCATTGGGTTACCAGTTTCTGACCGTGTCTACCGTGAAAAGATTACTGAACAGTTGTTTTCAATGTACACAAATTACATCTCCCACTTGTTTGCCCCTTTTCACTTTCATACCTCCAACAGACCAACCCGTCCACTCGCTCCCCGTAGCCAGTTTCTACACAGAGGGAATTTCTGTAGAGTACTGTTTCACTGAGACAAGGCAAGATTTGTTTTTTTTTAAGAAATGTTCATATAGGCAATACTATGGAGGAATTGTGCTTGATCAGTGTGGAAATGAGAGATCTCTTCCCTTTCTATTGATTTTGTTTTAAATGTTTGATGAAGAGGGAGGGGGGAGAGGGGGGGGGGGGGGGGTAGAAATTTTAGAGCAACATACAAATATTTTTAAGTTTAACTCCATCAGGGGAATATGTGATGGTGAAAGCATGATCATTTTGTTCTCATGTTTTCTTTTTTTTATACACTCTTGCACATGAATTGATGAAAAACATTCTCTTCCATTTGTACTCCCAATGTATGGCTGAAAAAAATATTTTGTTTTGTCCTGTGCCTTGTTCCCTTGCTCAAAGCCTTCATCACGATTATGTATGCTGATTTGTTATTGCATTACCAGTATACCATTCTCAGTTAAAGTGGCATTTTAGTGAGAAAGGAAACCCAAACCAAACCAAACCAAAATGGGAGACATCTCACTCACCCTCTGCCTACATCACGTCATGGTTACACAAATGCATGTACAGAACTGACTGTCTGTATTTGTGAGTAAGTCCATGCTGGTGAAAGTTTTTTTGCCCCTCTCTGACCAACACAATCATGAATCTTCCTTTAATATTCAATTTTATAGTCACCAGGAAGCCCAGTACACACAAATTATTTTTTTGATTTATTCTTGGCTTTCAATTCCAATCCCCAGTGTCATATAACACCCTGAAAGAAAACATTAAACCAAAAGTAGCATTTGTTCAGGAGTATGTCGGTCTGACTTCTTCATTTGCCTAAAGATGATTGTCAGTTCTTAAGGTGCGTTCACCTGTTGCCAAATTAGCATAAAATGATAAATGTGATGCATACAATTAGTTTTGAAAAATTTTAATATTGAATATGAATGGACTACTCAGAAATTCGTAAAATGGAAAGTTCTCTGGCTTCAATGGATAAAAGATGATGATGCTGACTGAAAATCACCAAGTCTGTCTGTTTTGATGACAGACAAAATTTTAAACTCAGAGAGAAACAGAAAGAGGAAGGAGGAGGGGAGTAGCAGCTTTGGGTGTGAAGCACTGCAATAGAGTGTCAAAGTCATGAGCTCAAAGTCGATGGCAGCTACATCTAGATGGGTATTCAGTAATGATTAAGACCTCAGGAAGTGCAGTGAGTGTAAAGAGGGCTTATGCTGCATTCCACTGATTCGAGGAAATGTAACGGATGTAAAGAGGGCTTGTGCCACATTCCACTGAATCAACAAGGTTCCTACGACACCTCGCAAATTAAATCTGCAGATTTGTTCTCACGAAAGAAAAAACACAAACAGGTCACAATCCTTTCACAAAAATCATGTGACTATTTTCTAAGTTCTTCATGATCACAGTTCTAGGTTAGCCATTGTTTCAGTTATTCACATAACCTATCCTTCTGCCAAATCGGGTATTTTGGACCTGCAAGTTCTTCCTAATTACGTTCGTTAACCTATGTTTCTGTTGTTCATCTAGTCACTTGCTGCATATTGGTGTATGCTGAGGTGCTTGGTCGGTACACAGAACTACAAAAAAAACCTTGAACCAGTGAACTAAAAATCTGCCATTACAGAAAAGCTTTAATACCACCCGTTCTGTTGCTGGACAAAAACAAACTGCTGAAACCATGCAGCTTGACTGCTCTCACAAATAGATAAGGACAACTGCTTGAATTTGAAATGAATTATGGTACATGGATGGGTAATCATGTTTGTATTGGAGCAGCATATAGTGATGCCGTTGGTTAAGATGTTTTAGATCATTATTAGTTGCTATCATTATTATTATTTTCATGATTATGATTTGATGATGATTATTATTACTTAAGATGTTTCAGATCGATTGTTGTGTTATCATTATTATGATTATGATTATCATCATTCTTTGTATCAAGTTTTAGAGCTGTATATTTATTTACCCCACTAGTGAACAGGGGTCTTCAACTAGTTGCAGCTGCTTTTATCCACTAGAAATATGTGATGACAAATAAACATTTGGCTAGATATGTTTAATGCGCTTTCAATAAAAATGAATGATTGTCTGTCTGCAATCAGGTTGGATGTGCATACTGTATGTGTGTGCTCATTAAGGGGCGGGCACGACTTTGTCCAAGTTAAACCTGCTGACTCAATCATGAACATGAAGTCACTCTCTATTCTTCTGATCTAAACAATGTCAGACACACACACATGCATGCACGCACTACACATGAAAAGTCTATAAATAAATTTTAAAGCACAAAAATTTGTTCTTGAAATAAGTGTAGAGCAGATGCAAACAATGAAAGTGAAATGGGAGGGGAAAAAAAAGTGTCAGATCATCAGATATAATGGTAACACAAAATGTTCTATCTGAATTGTGCAAATGGGAAATTAAGCAATCAGCTTGAACTTAAGTTAACCGTTTTTGGCAAAGATTGTTCTTGAAATAAGAAGGGTATTTAAATTATGCAGATTATCTTTTTTCTTTTCTTTTTTTTTTTTTTCTTGTAATAGAGAGGCAAAGCCTCCATGGCCAGACTTAGGAGAAACTTAAGATCATCCTATAAGTGATATTATCTGGTATTGAAATTAAGTGGTTTTCACTTTGCATTTGTACTGTGCTTTTGTGTACATAAATGGTTGAACAAGCGCATGTTCTCTCTCTCTCTCTCTCTCTCTCTCTCTCTCTCTCTCTCTCTCTCTCTCTCTCTCTCTCTCTCTCTCTCTCTCTCACTCTGAGGCAAACATGAGAAAACAAAATCAAGGAAGGGAGTATGAATCATAACAAGCGTAAAGTAAGTATAGTGCTAATAGTTTAAAACAAAAGTTTGATGTTAAACATGGTCAACCAAGTGTGAAAAGAGGCCTGATCACCATATACATATGATGGGATTGGAATTTCACCGGTGGGGGTGGGGGGTAGACAAAGTGTTTTCCCCTGCTAAATAAAGTGTGCGGGAGAGCTTAGCTTGTAATAGAATTGTTTCAAAGCATCTCAGATAAGATTTTTACAGCAGCTCTCAATGTGCTGCTTCAACAGAGTGAAGCTGGATGTGGCTACCTCTGGAGAAGCTGGAATGAAATGTTTGAAGTAAGCCATCCAAAGATAGAAGAGGGGAGAAAAAATCTTTTCAAAACCTTGCATTTCTCTTTCAGTATAGCTGCGCAAAATCCATCAGCAACTAGGAAAACAGTAAATATTATTTTTCACAGATTGTATTGATGAAGACAATGCGCAAAGAAGCAATAATTCTGCTTGCAAACCACATAATCACAGCCTTTGTGTAAGGGTTTTAAGACTGCACAGTGACTGATTAGGTATAAATTTTTTTTTGATGGAGGAGCTTCACTGGAAATGTATGGACCCTTGAAACTTTTGTCTGGTCATTCGGTTGATGTTGAAACCATGTCTCAAGTATAGATGCATGGAAATTGGATACTGGGCGCATTCTTCTGTGTTTTGTAATGTGCACAGCAAAGCATACAAACACCTATACTATACTGTCTTTTTTGTTGTGCAGAGATTCAGGAAACCTTCAGTCTGTTTGATACCAGAGGGGATGGTAAGATCGCGGCCTCCCAGCTTGGGGATGTTCTGAGGTCCCTCCAACAGAATCCCACTGAGCAGGAGATCCGCAAATGTGGATACTCTCAGAATCCAGGTACTTTACCGCTATGGTGTTACTGCACAGCCATTTATTGCTTGTCTATTTTTTCTTTCTTTTCTCTTTAATCTCTATATGCCTCTAAAGCAGTAGTAATCAGATGCTGTCAGTGTTTATCTGTTTCAGAAATTGTTGTTGTGTCATGCTTGTGTTTTAAAGAAGTCAGGATAGTGTGTCAGAGATGGGAATCTGCGTGGATTGGGGGAAATGCTCTTTCATCATCCAGATAAAACTACAGACTGATTCATATCTGAAGAAAGTTCTTACTAGGTTTCACCCACACACCTAATGTATTGTAATTAATCAAGTGAGTAGGCTGCACTTGTTGAACACAAAAATATTTTCTCTGACTCCCGGTACTTGCCATATGCCATTTTCAATATGAACAGGTGAGGTTTTAGTTAGATTCAGCAAGAAATAAACTTGTATTTGATAACAGATAAGGTGCAATTGACGTGGGGGGTTTTAATGTCTCTTTAGGTTTCTGTTCTTTTTGATAAGCTTGTGTTGGATTTAGTTGCAAAGTGAAGCGACTGCAGGTGGAAATCTATACAAATTTTAAATGTTAGTGATCGCGCACCACCAACGCCTATCTTGCGCCAAAGTGGATGAAGATAAGTGATTGCTCATTCACTTTCATTGTCCTGAATGTTTTGTATCTTGCCTGAAGAAGACCTAAGAGCTCGAAACATGTCGTGTTTTGTCTTGTGATTCATTTGTCTACATTTTTTTTGGTGGTGCGCTATCACTAACATTTAAAAGTTGTGTCCATCAGGTAGATTGAAATCTGTCGTTTGATTGACCTCAGTATCATCAAAATCAAAATGGCTGACCCTAACAGAACTAACAACTGAATTTAATATTCTCCTGAATTTTTTCACAACAATTTTTTTTTTTTGTAAAGAATCAGATTATAATTTTTCCCTGGAATGGAGTATCCGGAAACTCCTTACATCAGTATCTGTTAACATGATATTCGTCATATATTTTTCTTTAATGCTTTTGTTTTGTTTTTAAAGAATCAGAATATTTAGTTTTTCTCAAGAATGGTTTATGGGAACTCCTTACATCACAGTGTGTTGATATAATGTTCAAAATTTATTAACTTTACCTGATAGTTTAATCGTGGTTTCAAATGGCCACCTCCACCCTGTGGAAGCCAAGGCGTTTTTAATGTTAATTATTCTGTGCATGTATTTTTTTTTTTGCATTTCTGTCTCTGTGTCTTACTCTCCTCTTTTTTTTTTCTCTCTCTGTTTTTTTTTTATACCATTTTGCTGCTGTTGCAGACTGTTCACCTTTTGTTGGTGTTTGCTGAAAATCATGGCTTTTTTCATTGTAAATGTAGTGCACTTCATCACATGCTAGTTGTTATGTAGTAAGCTGATGACTTGATAGTGAGAACATCACTACTAGGGTGGTTTCAAACTGTCCATTCTGGAATGCTGTTTGCTAATTCGGCTTTTGTAAGTGTTCTTTTGCTCCACTGAAATTCCTGAAGGAAAAATGGAAGGGGAGGTGTGAATTGTTTCATGTGACTGGGAAAAAAAACTAAATGAAATGTCTGGTACACTGCACTGAACCATTTTTATCTGCCTAGACGATTTCTGTGTTAATGTGTCACATGGTTGCTCATAGTGTATGTGAGGATGATTGTTGGCTTTTCTTTTCAGGACAAGATTGACCTCTTTTAATAAGGTCACAACCCTGCAAATGGAACTGAAACTGAAAATGGCCCATGCAGTCAGCAGGGCTGTAAACATTGATTGTCAGCTTTGTTCTCATGATCACAGTGTCTGGTGTGTAATGCTGCTGGTTCGCTTTTCCTCAGATGCAAGGATTTCTTTTGAGACCTTCTTCCCCATCCTGCAGACCATCAGCAAGAACCGCAGTGTTCCCCCTTTGGAGGACTTTGTGGAGGGTTTCCGGGTCTTTGACAAGGAACAGAATGGCTTCATCTCCAGTGCTGAGCTCCGACACATTCTCACTTCACTAGGTTAGTATTCTTTATGGATAACTGTAACACGCATGTCAGTTTTACACAGAAACTGTTACGATTCATTGTTTGTGCATCATTTTAGGGATCACTTTGTAAAAGTTTGAATGGACAGTACCTGTCAAGCCATGATTTAGATGAGTGAACATGTTTGGTTTATTTGGTAAAGAAACCCAAAAGAGGAATATTGGAGCATAAGAGAATGATGGTGTGCATGTAGTACTCCACAGCAAACGACTCCTTTCCCAAAAACTCTGCAAAGCCTTCCATGACAAAACTTTAATACAAAAAAAAAGGCTAATGTTGACAAGAGAACCTCCATATTTTGTTCTTTGTAATAGCCCACATAAGGAAACCGTATAGGTTGTCTATATCCAATCAGTGCAGCTGCATCTTATATACACTTTGTGGATGAGAAGCTTTTTGATGCACATGACAGTCCAACGGCAAACTCCGGAGAACAAGTCCTATATGAAGATGGAAGTTCATTGTGTGAATGATGCCGATCATTTCCATGTCAGTTGTTTTCTGAGTGAACATAAACGGCACACAAATGTTTTTGGGAAAAAAGTCAAAATGGATTTACCCTTTAATCTTAGACATCTGAAGTACCTTTCACTAGAAGAGAATGAAGATGCAGTCCCTCTTTTAATCTATGGAAGTGAAGATGAAAGAGGCATGTAGAGCTATCCAACCATCAAATACTATGTTAATTCCCTGTAGCTCATCGGGAGAAGGGGGAGTGCAGGGGTATGTTAACTCCCTCTAGCTCACAAGGAGAAGGGGAGTGCAGGGGAGGGGGGGGGGGGGGGGATCTTTTTTTCAGATCTTTTGTGCCCACACAGTGGCACAACTCCTGTATCGCTTCCTCAGACTCCTCCATCTGCAGGTTTGTGCCATTGCCATAGCATCACACTACCCCGGGAGCAGTTAGTATATGTTGTTGTCTAGAACTGCCAGAGGGGACACCACACTGCTATCAGGTTCCTTCAGAGTTCAGTGGTATCTGTTTTGATCCAGCATGTGCACCTACTGATCCCCCAATGGGTGACTGTGTTTTCCGCTCACAGCCATGAATGAGTCTTTGCCACAAGAGGGAGTGGCCATGCCCATCCAACAACAGTCTCCTGATTTGGACACACACTAACTACAAGCTTGGACAAGGGAAGGAAATCTGATGTCACCAAGAAAGCTTGGCATGCAGAGTAACAGAATTTGACACTTTTTTTAATTCATAATGATCCAGATGGGTGATGAATAAAGCATTGTAGAGTTTTATTCTGGTTGTAGACAACATTACAAAACTGTACTGTATACTTCCTTCGTAGTACACTTTGGCATCATCCCGGCCCACCTTCAATGTTGATCTGGAATTTGATTAACACTTAAAACTCAGTAATGTGGTTTTTGTGTGTGATTTTTTTTTTTTCCATTTGTGCCCATAGCACATTCATGAAGGTAGAAGATGACTTAGACAGAAAAATCTGAGAAATATGGAAGTGCATCTTGCAGTGTTCATTTATATCAGTTATGTACATTGAAAAAAAAAAAATTTTAACTTTTTTATCTTTTTAAAGTTTGAAGTGTAGTTGCAAATAACTTGTGACGCATTAACAGGTATGTCAGTTTCAGCTGATTTTTTGTTGTTGTTGTTTTTTTTTTTTAAGTTGATTTTGTTTTATCTTGCAGCTGCTGGGGAAATCTTCAGAATGCCTTGCTTACGTTATGTGATGAAATCTGATCGAAAGCAATTTAAGGAAATCAGATTGAAAACTAAGTTGAAAATACATTTGACTGCAGTAAATTTTTTACTGTGCAATGTTGATAGGTGCTTTGGAAAACTGCTTATGGGTTCCCACCCTCCATCTCATCTTCCACCCTTCCTGGCTGCGGTCATGATTTTTTTTTTTTTTTGATACATTAACATGATCATGATCATGTGAGCTGAATGAGCATGTTTGTGAGTACATGTGTACAGTTGTGTGAGCTGAATGAGCATGTGTTGTGAGTACATGTGTACAGTGGTTGTGAGTTCAGTTTTACAGTTTTGTTTGTTGTGTAGTTTTCTGTGTATGGGGGGGGGGGGGGGGGGGGGGGGGGGGGAGGTTTCTGTTTTAACCCGTTAATTTGAAGACTGACTGTGACAGGGGAAAAGCTGAGTGATGACGAGGTGGATCAGCTCATCCAGGGTGTGGAGGATTCCCAGGGGAATATTAAACTATGAAGGTAAGCAGCCAGCTAGGTGTAGGAAATTCCAGGGGAACGTTAAGTATGAAGACAAGTACAGATGTCATTAAATGTTGAAGATTTTCAAGGGAACCATAACAGTGAAGGTTAACATCAAACTGTATACAAAGGATTTCTAATGGCATATTAGCAACAAAGGTAAACATCAAACTATATATCAAGCATATCAACGGGAACGTTGACAATGAAGGTAAACATCAGACTATACATGGAGGATTCCCAGGGGAATATAAACAGTGAAGGCAAACATTGGTCTGTGTATGAAAGTTTCCCAGGGGAACATTAAATGTGAAGGAAAAATGTGTTCCAAGAAGACCAGCTCATGGAGGCTGGGAACACAAGAAGCCCACGGGGACTAGCGAGGCACCATTCGCGAGTGAAGCCGTTGTATGGCATTGATGCACCAACAGCATAGAGCTGGTGACAAAACAGAACATTCTCCCTGTTACCAGTCTGAAGTCAGTGCAAAGGGACTGCATTAAATACCAAGTATGAAGTCCGAGCTATTAGGAAATTGTTAATTTTCTTGTTATATAGAGATGAACCTTTTGACCTCAGGGGGTTAAGAACAAAGCTACCCAGTCTGTGGGTGGAATTCTGCTGTTCAGTATGTGTGGAATTTCTTGTCACAGCAATATCACAGCCAGGCAAGTGCACCAAGTGTTAAAAAGAGTACCACAAAGTGGTTGGATGAAGAAAGCAGATGTGGAGAGGTGTGCTTGCACACAAACATTGTAAGATGATTATTTATTGTTAGATGAAGAAGAAGAAAATGATACTGGTGTCTTCTTCTTTGCACAGTGAGAAAATGCAAGCAAAATGTTGTGACTGCATTTGGGGAACGTCTCTTTTTTTTCCTTGCATTACATACTTTATGCACCTTCTTTTAACATCTGTTCAGTCAGTTTTGTCTATTTTCCCCAGTTTGCTGTTTTGCGTATGAATCAAACAGTAGAAAGAAACTCGTGGAGAGCGTGGCAGCAGAGTCCTCAGAAGAGAAGTCCCCTTCAAGCAAGTTTTTCGGCCCTTAACTCCTGACACTCTAGGGGGGTTGGGCCACATCCGGTTCATGACTCCGGATGTCCCTCTCCTGCCCCTTTTTTTTTCCCCATCTCGGGACAAGCCATGGCTGGGATTCGAACCCATGCCCCTCTGGACATGCTCATTTTCCACTTAATGACTCGCGCACTAGCCACTGACTGAGCCACTGGGACACCTGATATTTGTAGGAAAGTTAAGCCTTATGAAGTTCATTTTGTTCCTCCTTGACCAGATCCAGCTTGAACACCTCTCTGCTGCTTCTGCCATTGCTTTCAGGGCTCTGGAAAGAATGTAATCTAGATAATCAACTTTTATGTTTTGGGTCTTGGTGTTTTGGTCACAAGTGTAATGTGATATTAGCTGAAAGGTCTTTCAAAGTATACTGAATGCTAACTTTATACTTCATTTTTTTCTGCTGATGTATAGCAGTAGGCAAATACATATATAATGGAGGCAGTAAGATGACATCAAAAAGTGCCAAAGGATCTGCAATGGTTCTAAGCATGTACAGAGCACTTGGTTGTAAGGAGCGCCATCATTGTGCAGAGTTCATTGTTTAAGGATTCAAATGTTCATAGACGATTCCCAGAGAAACATTTATAATGAAATTGTACATCAGACTACATATAGAGGATTCCCAGAGGAATATTTAAATTGAAAGTGCGCATCAAACCACATATAGAGGATTCCTAGGAAAATATTTCCTGTAAAGGTTGGCATCAGACAATGGACATAAAAAGCATATAGAACATTACTTTGTGATGGGCATCTGACATTTGTATCAACTCTGTCATGAGGGACATGGCAGCAGTACCCTGTTGCCCTTCCACTTGAGACTTTCATACATAGCTTTCACAACTTAACAATTCATTGTGTGCTGGCATGTAATGTCTTGCTGCATTGTGTTGGATCTCTGTCACACAGCAGAATTAGCCTAGTCCTGTGGCCTTTTCAAAGTATGTTGTGGCCACTGCCAGTGATTCGTTTGTTTTCTGGTTTTGAGCCTTCTGTTTTTTTGTAGTTTCTTGTCATATGGAAATTTTCATTAACATTTCCAGCGATTAAACTCAGATTGAGTTAGTAGCGGGGGAAATAAACAGTAGTCTTGATTGTATTATCAGGGAAACAATCTTTTATTCTCTTTATGCAGTAATCATTATGACTTGATCAAACATTAGATATTAGTGTTTCTCAGTGACATAAGACAATAACATAACTGAATATGAAAGACATGGGGACAGATTGGCAGACATTTTAGTAATACGCGTAAAGGGTTACAACAGCTGAGGGAAAAAAATGAAATAATTGTAAGGAAATACAAGTGAGATATGAGCTTTTTTTTTTTTTTTTGTATGAAAAAAATCATTTAGGAGAGTGTTCATTTCAGAGGTGGTTTTTTCAATGTCTGTACTTCCATAGTGGCATGTGTCCCATTCTTCTCATTCCAGATTCCCCATGAATTACACAGTCATACCCAGAATTCTTTCACAGCCTTAGAACTGGCAGAATCAAATCATTATCATTAAGCGCTAGTTCTAAGGCTGTGACAAAATTCTGGGTATGACTGGGTATAATGATCTGACTGTTGCTCCAAGTTGGTCGCTGATGTTGAGACTGATGATCGTAGATGCAGCATCGGATGAGTGGCATGGAATTATTGAAAGACTCTGAAGATGACGCAACACAGAAAAGAGAGAAGAGAGTTTGTTAAATTTTGCTTCTTTTTAAGGCACACTGTACAATGTCTTTTTAGTTGTCAGTCCCTTACTACGTTTGTGTGTATAAATGAAGCACAGTTGGTTCGACAACAGATTTGCAATTTAGGCATAATCATCTGCTTGGAATTATTCAGAAATCCAAACCCGTTTTTTACATCAGCTTCCATGTTTTCTTGAAACAGTCAGCCAAAATTAGACTAAGTAAGGGGCCAAATGACGAAGTAGAACTCGTTCCTTTTGTCTTCCAGCAGTTTCAAAACTGAGTCTGTCAAATGCAGTTCAAAGTGAGTGATGTTGCTGTGTCCTGATAAAGATAAGAAATGGTTGTGTCATCATGCTGAGTATGTTAGGGTCTGTTATCACCCTGTTACAGTACAGAGTTCTCTGTGGATTGATTTAGAGGCCAGGCAGAATGAATGTGGCTGGTAGTTGCTGTCTTATGTGTGTGCTTCAGATGCATCAACCAGTACTTTGATATATTTTGGTTGTAGAATTTTTTTTCTCCTTTTGAATGCTTTAGAGATAATGATTGGACAGCGCAGGAAGACTTACTCACCCCACCCCCCCCCCACCCCCACCTCCTCCCCTCCCTTGCAGTGAAGATTCTGCTTTTATTGAATACATGTCGCAACAGAATATGTACATCTCTATGCACTCATCGTGAGTACAGACAACAGACATGTTTAACTTGATTTCCCACTACACAGAAGGCTCGATGTTAGGTGTTTCAGTTTTATCTAGAAGGGTGTTGTAATAAATCTTTGATAGTTAACTATCACCCATTATGATTTGTAATGCTTTACTTTGTTTAGTCTTCAAATTGTTTTCTACTTTTCATATTTCTTTTTCTAGCATACTCTTTTACTGCAACATTGTAACTAAGAGTAGACAATTTACCTGAATTCCTAAATTTCTTGAGAAAGTTTCATGACGTTTAAGAACAACCTTTTTATCCAGAATGTGGGGACCGGAATAGCTCAGTTGGTAGAGGGCCGGACTCGTATCCAAGGTTGTGGGTTCGAATCTCCGCCTGGCCGTTTCGGTACAGGAGGATTTTCCCCTTGGAGTTAACATTAGTTCTGATTCCATTTCCCATACAGTCCTTCGAATAATAATAATAATGAATACTTATATAGCGCCTATTCTCGGCTAGAGCCCAAGCTCTAAGCGCTTTACAAGCGACACTCGTTTACACAACGGGCTGCCTACCTGGGTAGTGCCGACTGAAGAGCTGCCAGCTGGCGCTTCATTCAGTCGTTTCCCGTGTCATCCAGTCAATATCGTTCAATATCGTTCACTCAGTTTCCCTTACTTCCTTCATTCTTTCCATTTCTCACGCAGGTGCATGCTATGTGTAACGTGTCATCCATACCAACGGCCAAACTGGCCTTCTCTTCCGAAAGTTGGTGATGGGATTTTACGTGTGTGCAAGATATTATGCGTGCGTTCACACATGGAACCTCGGTTTATAGTCTCATTCGAATGACTCTATGGGAAATTGAGTCAGAACCAATGTTTTTTTTTTTTTTCCTACTAGGAGGAAGAACAGTTGACGGGAATCTTTTTTCTTTACGTAGTATTGCTAATTTCTATTATTAATGGACATAAGTTTTGCATGCATTAATGTAAGCTAGCTCTCTCTCTCTCTCTCTCTCTCTCTCTCTCTCTCTCTCTCTCTCTCTCTCTCTCTCTAAGAGTGTTCATCGTCGTCGGTGTGTCTTGACTGTCTTCATTTCTGTTCACTTTCTGACTTTCTGTTGGTGGTGGTCTTCATTCTTCAGTACGGCGTTCTCTTCAGTAGCAAGTTGAATCCGTAGTGGTGTGGGTTCGTCTTGGAAGGTCGAGTTCTTTCTTGTTTCCATCAAAAGCAATGGATGTTCTGTGTTGTGGCTGCGCTCGCGTCAGTACCATGTGCGTTGGTTTTCTTCCGCTTCGTGGCTGCCGTTTCGCTCACTTCCACATTTCGTTCGCCTGTTGTTCCAAGCTGTATCCGTTCGCTGTGATTCTCCGTGGCTAAGTTTTATTTTCTTAAATCATTCATCTGTCATCTTGTTAGTCTGCATTCTATGTACCTATCATCATTTGATTCCCTTTTTCATCATCTCTCCTTTTTTTTTTTTTCTTTTCTTTTTTTTTTTTTTTTTTTTCATGCACCTGTCCCCAATATATGACAAATCATTAGGTTTATGCATCTCTCTCTCTCTCTCTCTCTCTCTCTCTCTCTCTCTCTCTCTCTCTGTTTTTGTTTTGTTTTTTTTTTTTTTCTTTTTGTTTCTTCATTCTTATTCAACTTGGGGTTATTCAAATATTTCGTAACATTAGTTCAGTCTCAAATATCAGTTCCAGATTTTTACACTTGCCATATTTAAACTTGAAATAGAAAGTTTTGCAATTAATAGAACCATGTTCGCTTGTTTTCTTGGTTTTTCTGTGAATACATCTGTTTTGGTAACGCCAAACAGAGCTGTTGTTACATTCATAGGGATCTGTATGTTGTAGTGTGTGAGAATATACTGTTTTACTTGTTCCAGAATGTAGATAGCTTAGGGCAGGAATAGAAGGCATGCTCAATGTAATCTATTTCTTTGCACCCAGTGGCATTTATTTGTTTCCACTACACCCATTTTTTGTAACAATATGTTGGTGGGGTAAATGTTGTGAAGGAATTTGAAATGAAGGAGCCTCAGTCTAGATTCCTTTGTACATTCATACGCTAAGTTAAAGTAGTCTTGAATGTTAATGTTTAATTTACGCTTCCAAAAATATGTCGCGCATATTTCATGGTTTTGCTTTTGGGCAAAAACCTTTCTGATTTGTTTATTTGATAGGGCTGTGAGGTTTCCTTCGTCTGTTACAACATCAGTAGGGGGTTCGTCTTTGTGATCAATGTTAGCGAGTTGTTGCTTCATGTGGATGGGATCGCGTTTGTCAGCGCATTGTATTCAAATGGAAGGTTTGGAGAAGTGCCTAGTCTTTCTTCTATTTCTCTAAAGTCACTATACGTCCATTTCGCCATAGATCTTGAACGAGAAGGATACCAGCTTTATACCATTTTTGTAAAATGTAATGTATTTCCTTTGTATTTTATATTTCTGTTGTTCCACAGAGGTTCTGTTTTAACATTCTCTATTCGGTCGGTCTTTGTTAAAGGTGGTGACTGCAATTATTACGTCTTTCCAAAAGATTGAGGTAACTTTCCCTAATCCTTGAATTTCTTTAGGATCAACATTACAGTTGAAAACGCACTGGCTGTTCTGGAAAGGTGACATATTATTTCTCGCGAGGATGCTCCCAGTGAGCGTTGGTTTGTTTGAGGAGTCTTGCCGCCCATTTGACCAGGAACATTTGTTGGTGATGTTCGATGTTAATCATATTTAGGCCGCCTTTTTCCTTTTCTAGCTAAGGACACCTCTTTTTATCTTTTCGAATGCTTTTTTATTATTGAACTTTTTTTTTTTCATAGGAACCTATAGATCAGTGAATTAATAGAGTGGAGGGTTTGTTTTGGTATAGATGCTGCTTGCAATACGTGAGAGAATTGTGACAGCAGAAATGTTTTAGTTAGAATAACTTTACCATATAGGGATGGGTTTCTGTTTTCCCATTGCTTGATGATTTTGGTAATCTTATCTACTCTGGCTTTCCAGTTTTCTTCGATCTCAGAGTCAGAACCAATGTTAACTCCGAGGGAAAAATCCCCCTGCACCGAAAACGCCCCAGCGGAGATTCGAACCCGCAACCCCAGGATCACCAAGATTACGAGTCAGGCGCTCTACCAACTGAGCTATTCCGGCTCCCAGAGACTATAAACCGAGGTTCTGTGTGTGAATGCATGCATAACATCTTGCACACACGTAAAATCCCATCACCAACTTTCGGAAGAGAAGGCCAGTTTGGCCGTTGGTATGGATGACATGTTACACATAGCATGCACCTTCCCCAAAGATGGAGTATGGCTGCCTTAATGGCAGGATAAAAAAAATCCGGTCATACACACAAAACTCCTTTCCCTTTGTTGGGTAGATGGGATTAATACTTGCCTGTCCATATAGGGAGTGTCTGCAGGAGTATCAGCCTGCGTATGCAGAAGAAGAAGAAAAAAAATCCAGAATGTCTCCAACGTGAAACACTTTTTTTGCTATCCATGTCTTTAAAACAAAGATAAAGAGAGACTCGTAATCATTACAAGAAATAGGTTCACCTGCAGACAGTGTTAGTATTGAGACTGTCATAAGAATCAAACACGTTTCCAAAAGATGCTGGGTGCGTTGGTCTGTTTCAGAGCTGATCAAAATGGTGCGCAATGGCTAGCCAGGCCAGCCCCTCAGGATCTCCCCGCTGAAGTGCTTTCTTCTGTAGAGGACCACAGCTCCACTGCCAGCTGGTCACCCATGTGACTGCACAGTGCTTTTCTGGGATGTACATTTTTGACATGTATGCAAGTGTACCGTGGGATCTCTCTTGTAATCATTCTTCTTAGATGTGTTCATCTTAGCAAAGAATGGCCTTTCCCCGTGTCCAGTCTGTAAACCGTAGATGCACTTCTGTGTTCGAGTTTTTGCTTGTCACGTGAACCACTAATCTACTTTTCTCGTTCTTGATAATGCACATTTCTACTGTTCAGCAGTATCATGGTTTGGTAAAGATATTCTTATTTGCAAATATTACCAACGTTTCAATGGTTCTCTGATTCCAGTTCTATGTGGCATTCCAAACAAAGTTTGCTGGATTTTTTTTTTTTTTTTTTCCAAGTTGAAAAAATCCTAAATTAGGAAAATATTAACATGCCTTTTCTTAAGACTTCTCGAAAGTCATTTTTGAAGATTGTTTTTGACATTTTTTTCTTGAAGTAATATATGCTGGCCATGAAATGTTGACATATCATGTGTCTATTTGTCTGTAATTTTAGCTGTATATCACTTGTGTACAATTATTTTGAACTTTATTGCTTATTTTAAAGAATTTCAGTAAAATTTTGAGAATGGTTTCAAACTGTCAGTGACATATGATTTTAATTTATTCATGTAATAACAGTGCACAAACCAGTGTGTATTTTATGTTTGTTGTCCAACATACATGTTTGCAAATTGAATTTGTTAGAATTCAGGAAATGACTGTGTCTGACGACAGAAGGTAGGTTAGGAACAACACATTGATGACACGATGCATGCATTACTTAATGAATATCGCTTGGTCTTTATGCCATGCTGTGTAAGGTAGTGAGACAGGTTAATGTCCTGTCCAGTATCATTTGCCTTATTGCCGACTTGAACTCCATGCTTGTGAAGGGGATTAGGCTTGCTCCTTAGAAAACCATTTGTCTGCGTTTGTATACTTTGTATTAATATTTGATACTGGATTAAACTATATTGATCCATCACTCATACTTCTGTGCCATTTGTTGTGCTTGTGTCTGTCTTTGCAAAGTATCATAATTTTCTGACATTTGTGATTTGTTGGTGCCTTCTCCAGGTAGTCTTAAAATTCAAAGGGTCAGTGTATGGCTAGATCAGTTTCATGAACTATATTATAAGTCCACTCATGTACGATACACAGTCTCTTGTGAAGTTCAGAGTATCATGCATCGATTATGAAGAGCCATGTATGCACAGACCTAACTACCTGTGATGGAGCTCATGCTTATGCATAGTAAAATAATCATGTTAATGGATTATCAGTCATGCAACATTTTTATGCATCAATACAGAACTTCTGTAATTTAGACTGAAATCTGGCACGATGGTTGCAAGAGAAGTAGCGTTTGAGTTCGAAGTGATGATTTCAAAATGAAAAGAAAAATGAATGAGACTTAAAAAGAAAGACTTGAATGTGCCAGCAGGACCCAGAGAAATACTGTTCTCAGTTGCCAGAAAGAACCAGAAGCAGCAATACCGCACCACCCTTGGAGCCTGTGCTGTGTTGACCTAGGGTATAGGCATGCACAGGGCATTCCAGTATGACTTAAAGGGACATAACTGCTCCCTGGCAGATTCCATTGTATAAGGGCACTGGGACACTGATGTGACACAACAGAACCTCCACAGAAGTGTCTCCACAGGTTTACCAGCCTGAATTTCATGACGCAGAGCACACCGGAAAAAGACATTACCAACGAGCTAGCTGGTGTGTGCATCCTGCAACCCCTTGCTGTTTGCTGAGAGGTGAAGCCAGTACAACTCCGACACAGCCAAGTGTTAAGTGCCTTCTGAAGAGTATCCCGAGTTGCAGTCTTTCCTGCTGCTAACAGGACTTATCCTTTTTCAACTGGAAATAGTTGTTTGAAAATGGAAAAAATGGAGACTTGGTTTCATATTCAGATGTGTTGATAACCTATGATTAACAATGGAGTTGTTTTTCTATTTGCATCTGCATGCATGTAGATTAAGAGGGACATCTCCATACAAGCAATACACACAGACAGCCCAAGGACAATCAGACTGTCTTTTTTTTTTTTTTTTTTTTTTTTTTTTTTTTTTTTTTAGCAAAACATCATCACCCTGACAAACTGTGACATCAGGAAAGAAAGAAAAAGAAGGGGAGAAAAAAAAACGAAGACACACAGAGGTGTTCCCATTCATTCAAAGAGACGGAGAAGGGCAGGAGAGCTGCAAATTACAGTTGATTGTCAGATGTTTTATTGCATTTTATATAGAAATTGTCTTGTGAGATGGCTTTCCTATTTTTATGCAGAAATATATTCCTGCAGGGGAAAGAGGTGGAACAGACAATGACAGAGTAACTTCATGAGGTATGAACTAGGCAACAGTTCTCCATATGAAAAGTTGAATGGTTTCCTGATGAGAAACCTGCCTCCAGCTTAAGAGCAGTGTTCTCCACTTTAGTCAGTTTTCTTTGAGATCACCATTGGAAGCATTCTGCATTATGTACTGTGCCAAGATGCAACTGTTGTACTCCAGCCACACTTGGTCTTGGTGCAAAAAGCATTCTTTGGTATACTTTCTAACAGAGTGATATTATGTCATTCCGAATAAAAGGAAAATACAAGTCCATCATGACTGAACAAGTCAACAGAATACTGTAAGAATAACTGGTATACATTAACTCAATACTGTCTGCATTTACTCAATACTGCCTGCAGTTTTGCCTCATGGATCCTAACCTTAATGGAATCGGTATTTTTTACTTGTTGTTTGATGATTTTTATTTTTTATTCCTGGATTGTAAACACAAAACTGAACTTATTTGTCAGACAATGAGCTAACATCTGATCGTATTGAAGCTAGTTTTGCCAGTTTATAGTGGCTCCTTCCCAGCCTACAAGTTCACCATTTCGTCGATTTTCGTCTCTTAGCCATTTTCGCAGAGGTTCAAAGTACTCCAACATGGGCTGGGCAATGATGTCCCTTGATCCTGTGAAATCTTTCAGGGCATCTTGCCAGGGTTGGCTGGCTCCCACTGCCATGAACTTCCTGAACACACACAGATACATATCTGTTAGATTGCCTCTACAATCAATCTACCTTAGGATACCACTTCCATAAAACTAGCTAACACAGTTGACAGAACTGCAGGTCAACACAGAAAAGATGGTTCGGTGTGAGAGTTAAAACTTACATAGCCACTGACAAGTATGTGAATGATTATCATCAGGGACTGCAGCATCCTCTTTTTTTTGTTTGTTTCATCATTGTTGTCTGTTCTTCATGTCTTTTCAGTGGCATTGCACCCACATGGCCAATTCCAGCCACAGCCAGGTACCTCCTGCCACAGCTCCAGCATCAGCGATCTATGAGAGCTGTTGATATCAAGTCGTTATGAGGCAACCTGCCAGAGGGGACACTGCGCTGCTGCCAAATCACTTTTGTGGTGTTCAGTGATAC
Source organism: Conus betulinus (assembly GCA_016801955.1). NCBI lineage: Eukaryota > Metazoa > Mollusca > Gastropoda > Neogastropoda > Conidae > Conus > Conus betulinus. Next base: position 652,389 of record JADBJO010000433.1, on the reverse strand, counting down.
TTGTTCTGATCCAACTTGTGCAGAAGTCCATCTACTAAGCCCCATACTGATGACGATAATTCTTCAGTCGCGCTGAGCCAGCATCAGTGAGATGTCCCTTAGAGGGTGCCACGACACCTCTGGTGACTATCCTCATGAATTTACCTACATCAGTGACCCCGAAAGAACCAAACAGGGGCATAGGAGTATAGAGGTAATTGAAACGGAGGTCACCATGAGAGCGGGGCATTAAGGTCCACAGAATTTAAGGTTTTTCAAGGTTCAGGGGTTTTGCTGATTGATAAGGATGAGGATGATGAAGATGATGCTGCAGATTTCCATTTAGGTCTTTACTCTCATGACATAAGTCAGCGTCAACCAGGCCTAAGAGATGCACACACTTTTTTTTTCTTTTATATGTATCTGGATGTAGATGCTCCTTGACAGATTAAGTTCAAGAGAGACTGACATCAAAAGTTGATAGCAAATTGTAAAAGTAACATACACAATTTCTAATAAGATAATGACAGAGATGCATTGCATTTTGATGCACTTCCCAACAAAGCAAAAGTTTGCATCCAGACTCTAAAAAAAAAAAAATCCTTTTATAAGCATTTTGGCCATGTGCAGGCACAGCCCAAATTCAAATCATTTTGTTCAGTCAGGCCACGAGATAAGATCAGAACCAAGTGCAGACTGAAATGCCAAGATTTAACTCCAAACCAGCGTAAATCATAAAAGGAAAAAAAAAACGTACCTGAAACAAAGACTGTCACGAAAGGTTAAAAGAAACGTGTGACATGAAGACTCATTAAGGAGAGGAGAGCTAAATCATGAAAACCATTCTCCAGCTACTTCTACTGTTGTCACTACTAACAGAGCTACATTGAAGTTTTAATTTTTATCCCACTGGTCATAAACCTGGGAAAAGTCTCATAGCACAGAGCTGTCCATGACTAACGTCTTTACCCCATCCCCAGCCCCCATCTTTCCCTCCCCCTACTTCCTGCTACTCTGCCTCTCCTCGGAACGGATTTCAGAGGCAATACAAAGGATAAGAGTAGTACTGCAATTTTCTTATGAAGACAAGAGGAAGGAAGAAAAAATGATACTGGGAACCAATCTACATTTTTTTTCTGATTTGCTGAGGATGTCTCATATACGAGGTGGAACCTCCGTGCAAAAACGTGCAATGACTACCTCCCTTTGTTTTGGGGGAATACTGATCTCCTTGTCATCTGCAACAGGCTTACTTTCCGGTGGTGTAGATTATCTCCCTTTGAATATTACAGGTTCTCACACATGTAGAGCGGACAAGATCCACGTCTTCGCCTTTTGCCAGTCCAGGCATTCACCACTTCCTGTTGGTCTGGCTGTCGTCTGCATCTCGTTCATTGGCTGGCTGGCTGTTGATCTCACGTCGTCACTGATTGTACCAAACTGTCAGGTTTGAAGCAGACTCTCTCCCTGGTCTGACGGCAGTGGAACGTTGGGAGCAGGCACTGAACAGTGGACATGAGAAAACTGGTGTACACAGTCACATGAGAGTGCCACCCAGTCCACTGAACAGGCTTATCTCCCATTGAGATCCAGTCTGCCAGGCTTCTTAGAGATCGTTGTATGGGGTTCAAGGTAAACACTTCGGAAATAAAGTGACCAACATTCAATACAACATAGCTGAGTTTCTCATTTCATGCAAAGTTTTCGAGAGAAGAATAAAGGGGATAGGCTAGCGGGGCCACTCTGTTAATCCCTTCTACTTGACAGTTGAGACTTATATTCACAAGAAATATACAGAAAAAAGACCTCAGCGCTGCAGTTCTCAGATATGCCTAATAAATGTACCTAATGCATCAATCAAGAGCAATGATATCGTAAGACTCTTGCACTTATGCACCACAACTTTTTAAAAACTGTGATACATATGTCATAATCTTTTTTCTTTTCTTCATGATGTGAAGATTTACATAAACCACATTCAATATGGAATCTGCCATCATTTACATGGAAGCCTTAGCCTTGACCAAAGGAAATGACATAGTGCACTGACTTGAAGAGGGTTCCGGCCTTGACCGAGCGGCCAAAGTCACACAGGTGAAGGGGTCCCTGGTGCCCGCTGACCCGACACAGGGTTTTTTGAAGAACTGGAACTGGACCACGTGACTGATGAAGTAGCTGGAAACGAAAGGTGAGTGGGCGGTCAGGGTAAAGGCCACATAGGTTAATGTTCATAGAGAAGTCACTCAAGCTCCCCACAAAAATACCCCACACCCTCACTATGGCTGCTGCTGAGTGAACTGGGTTGTAACATTTCACTTGGCATTTTTCCAGTGTCGTTCCTGAAATAGACACCATTCAGTTGGGACTGGATTTCAAATTTGGTGATTTACCGAGGCTAAAAGCTCCCAAGAATACAAACAAACAGATGACAAATGCATGCGGAACATTGAAAATGAACTGCATTGGATAGTTTATAAAGGATTTTAAAATGTATATACATATATATATGTATATATATATATATTAAACACACACACACACACACACACACACACACACACACACACGTGTGTGTGTGTGTGTGTGTGGATGTAGATATATGTTGGTCTGCCCAGATGATTAACTTTTTTGACTTACGAGGTCAGTTGATTCATGAACACACACATGCATGCACAAGCATATGAGTAGGTTACTCGTAAATCACAAACACACACAGGTGCACGTGTGCGCACGAACATACTCATTACCCTGACCTCATGCATGTCTAATACCACTTATCTTTTAACCATGCCCTTCCCCTCTCCGCCCCAACCACCCTCACCACCACCACCACCACTACCACCATCCCGCACCAGCGCCACCCACCTTCCCCATCAGAGAGGAACTGCTGACTGAGGAATCCTGTTTTCATTCTAACTGCATCATGCTATTATTCCAGCCTCATTTTTACCACTACACACAACATTCAAAGGGATAAATTCCAATCAAAATTCAACCAGTTTATAATAAACGGAGAATGCCACATTTTGATCAAACTTTGGACAATATGCAATAAATGCAGAATGCTGCATTCCATTTAGATTTCAAACTCGTTCTAAATGGAAAATGCTACATTCTAATCAAACCACCAATACAGACTTACATACAGCATTAGTAGCTGCATTTCAATTGAACATTAACTGGTACATTCCACATGCAGCATGCTATATTCCTGCCATGCCAATGAATCAATGAGCACACACATCAAAGCCAACATTCTCTCTACAAACAAAAACATGCTGTTAGTAGGTGGTCTTCTGCGTATATTAGACTGGAACAAATGTCAGCACTACCAATCATTAATGAAAGTTGTCATCACAGTGCAGTGCCTCCTGTGACGGGTAACCCCATGACAAGCTGCAATGAGTGGCTTCCTGGGGATAACCAGGGCTGGCAATATAATAGGATGGTCCTGAATGTGGCTGTGCAAGTGGAATCGGAATGAGCGGAGAGAGAATTAACAATGCCATCAAAGGGGAAGGGAAGATACAGCTGGACAAAAGGAAGCACCAGCTCATGCAAAACGAAAACATGACAATCTTGTCTCTGTACGAAATAAGGCTGTCCACTTCAACACGCAACATCACTGAAAGCAGACAATGGGCTTTCTTTCATTCATTCCTCACTGATGTGCACACGCAGGATTTCACAGAGAACATAAGAGAACAGTCAGTGCCATGTGAGGATTACCAGTAGTAGGGAGAGTTGGCCACCACGTGCATCTTGGCAGCAGGATCAAAATCCTTTTCTGATCTCGGCACCGGTGACCGCAGGCCTTGAAGGTCTAATCTGGGAGACAGATGCAGACGATTCATGTTCTGCTTGTTTCATTTCATCATCATCATCATCATCACCACCACCACCACCACCACCACCGTCATCACCACCACCCTCCACCGTTTGGTCGAGTTATTGTAGGTAGATTATCGACCAAAGAGGGTGCAGTTTGTGCTTATATTTGGCCGTATCTATTTTTGTGATTGTTGTGGTTTGTGGTTTTGATGTTTTTTGATGATGATTGGCTGATGAGTTATTGGAGATTGGTGTTTGGATATGGTTTAGGTCCATATTTGGTCTTGGGTATAGGCTGTTAGTGATTATTGATTGATGATTGGAGGAATTGGTGGTTTGGAGTCTGTGCCGATACACAGTGTTCCTATGTTTTTAGAAGTGTGGTCTTGGTATTTTGGGTGACTGATTGTTGATTGGTCTTTGAGCAAGTTAGTGTTTTGAGTTTGTATACGATTGTCGATATTCATGCCCTTATCTGGAGTCGTGTCGTGTCGTTCCCTGGGCAACCTATAGACGATTGGTTGCAGTCAGGGTGTGGCCTTGTCAGTTTCATGGTGTCTGTCACCTCTAGGTGTCGTCTGTCTTTTTTTGACTATCTAGTTCAGTTGTTTGCGACTCCTGGCTCGAGACGGAGGTCTGATCCAGTGTCTGGTGAGGCAGTTTTGCCACTTGGTTTAGTGGGCTGCCTGGAAGTCCATCGGCGGGTCCTGGTGACAGCTCGGAGTTCCTTGGAGAAGTATTCGGTGTCGGTGTCTGCCTACAGCTTCCACGCATTTCAAGGGAGCGCGGGTTTCCCCGCCTGGTGCTGCTTTGGCGGGTGTTCGTCTTGTGTCGTCTTCGTTGTTTTTTTGTGCTGCATCCTCCGGTCTGGGGCATCGTACCGGGTATTGCCTTGGCTTCTGTCTTCGGTGTAGCTGACCTCTAGGTCATCGTCACAGACGACCGGGAGGGGTCGAGAGCATCCTTTCGAGCGTCGAAGGTTCCCTTCCTGCTGTTGAGATCTGCTGAGCTGCTGAGCCCTTCGTCGTCTTCAGTTTGTGTTACGGTGTTTTGAAATTAGTGACTTTGTGTTGAACTTAGTGACATTATTGATTTGGCATTGTTCGGGAGCTTCATCTACCGTGGCATCAGCATCAAGACCTCAGTGACAGTGTGGTCACCAGTGCCCAAACTGTAAATGCCCGCGAGGGGAAGGGAAAGAGTTGAGGTGTGAAAACTGATTGTGAAAAAAAAAAAAAAAAAAAAAAGAGTTCGAGTGTGTGAAGGGTGAATGGTATTGTATATGAGCTGTTGATGATCATATATATATATATATATATATATATATATATATAGATAGAGATATAGAGAGAGAGAGAGAGAGAGAGAGAGAGAGAGATTTGGATATATTTGTGTATGTTGCGTGGAGGGGGAACTTGTAGTGAATTGTTTGGGTTTTTTTTTTTTTTGGTGTTGTTGTGTCCCCTTAGTAGTTTTTATTGCGTGGGCACTTTGGGTTCTGTAGGCCATCCTTCCCCTCTGATGACCCAGCCCCAAGTTACCACGCGATATCCCCTGTAGTATCTTGGTCCGATATTAACCCTGTGTGGGTTGGGGTCCTTTGAGGCTCCCGGGATCTGGAGGTGGGGTGTCGGGGCATTATTATTTTTTTTTTGTTTTTGAATATTATTGATGATTGATGTGTTATTGTTTGAAGATCTGTTTTACTCGTTTTTGGTGGTGGTGCGTGTGTGAGTGCGAATCTGAATAAAATTTGTTAATTTTGTCGCACCTATTATTCGGTGTTTTGTATATTCTTGTTCTGTGGTGTTAATAGCTTTAGAGTGTGGGCGGTGGATTTAAAGGCACTAGGCGAAGTGACGACAGGGAGTTACATTCTATCGTTAATGAGTTGACCAGCCTTGTAATCCATATCTAACGGACGATATACATTTGCTTTCTTGATAACTCTCACTGAACGTTTGAAATGCGAACTTACCTAACATATTCATATATATGTTTGGCTGTGTAACATACACATGCAATAAGCTAACATGCTTGAATGGTTTATTGTTAAATGAACGAATCTAGGGTTTAAATAAGAAAGACTGCCTGATCAACTAACGAAGAAGTAATGAATGTAGTAACTGACACTGTAATCAGAAGAAATGGACGTCGGCAGCCATGACAAAGTGGTCAGTTAGGAGACACCGGGTCGTTGATGCCCTGTCACCTTCGGTGTTTCAGTGAACCAGTGCCTCACTGAGTCATTACTGTCACAGTGTCTCACAGTCATTACTGTCACAGTGTCTCACAGTCATTACTGTCACAGTGTCTCACAGTCATTACTGTCACAGTGTGTCTCACAGTCATTACTGTCAGTGTTTCACAGTCATTACTGTCACAGCGCTTCACAGTCATTGTCACAGTGTTTCACGGTCATTATTGTGACAGTCTTTCACAGTCATTGTCAGTCTTTCACAGTCGTTATTGTAACGGTGTTTCAAGGCCATTATTGTCACAGTGTTTCACATTCATTGTCACAGTGTTTCACAGTCATTATTGTCACAGTGTTTCACAGTCATTGTCAGTCTTTCACAGTCATTATTGTCACAGTGTTTCACAGTCATCATTGTCACAATGTCTCACAGTCATTATTGCCACAGTGTTTCACAGTCATTATTGTCACAATGTCTCACAGTCATTATTGTCACAGTGTTTCAGCGGACAGTGCAGAATGCCTCACTAGCATCAGGAGCTGGGGGGTGGGGAAAATTCACTTTTTACTTTTACACCTGACCAACACTGCATGCTGAGGTTTGAACCTGTCACCCTCAGATTGTGAGTCCAGCGCTGTACAATGGGCTGGGCTGCAGTACACTGTGTCTGTCACATTGTGAGTCCAGTGTGTGTGCGTGTGTTTGTGCGTGTCTGTGTGTGTGTGTGTGTGTTGAGAATCACGATTGGGCAGTTTAGGCTTTAACACTAGGATGAGCAGTGCAGTTCTAAATAACGCTGATGAACGTAGACAGGAAATGCGACAGCCAACAAACGAATACCCCCCCCCCCCCCCCCCCCCCCCCCCCCCCGCAAATCCCTTTTCCCCCCTTCCCACCGTCCTCCCTCCCATCCCTACAACTGACCTTAATTTCCACCAGTCCTTGTTGTAAGTTTCCGGTGTCGTCTGCTCCCTGAACACCCGCCAGCGCCACCTGTCCACCACGAGAGCGAAGGGAGGGAAGGCGATCTTGGCCAACGCCATTTTCAACAGATCATTGATGTCTTGCTCTGTGTTGGACAGGAACAGGAAATCAAAGTGATGGTGTCTCAGTAGGCAACGTAGTGTTGGCCTGATCTGTGAGGCTACATAGTGAGTTGGCCTGGTCTGTAGGGCTACATAGCGTGTTAGCCTGGTCTGTATGGCTACATAGCGTGCTGGCCTGATCTGTAAGGCTACATAGTGTGTTGGCCTGGTCTGTAAGGCTACATAGTGTGTTGGCCTGATCTGTAAGGCTACATAGCGTGTTGGCCTGGTCTGTAGGGCTACATAGCGTGTTGGCCTGATCTGTAAGGCTACATAGTGTGTTGGCCTGGTCTGTAAGGCTACATAGTGTGTTGGCCTGGTCTGTAGGGCTACATAGCGTGTTGGCCTGATCTGTAAGGCTACATAGTGTGTTGGCCTGGTCTGTAAGGCTACATAGTGTGTTGGCCTGATCTGTAAGGCTATATAGTGTGTTGGCCTGGTCTGTGAGACTACATAGTGTGTTGGCCTGGTCTGTGAGACTTTTCATTGTCTAATTTTACAAGCAAATGTTCATCAGAACTTTCTCTCCCTCTTTTCTCTAGGGGACAAGAGATCTGGCACAAACCAACAGGTCATCATTTATTTTTAGTAGACACGGACTCTGCAACTTTCCGCAAAGTGCAGGTACTGCAATTTCTAGTGATGGTTAACACAGCCATGACGGACAATAAAGCATCCGACTGGAAAACTGCACGAGAAAGCGACACACAGAACGTTCACGGTGTAATGAACCAGAACACCAGTTCACAATGTCAATAATGGCGGATCCTGTCGTGAACCTACGATCTCGGTTCTAGGAGGTCTGTCACAAAGAAGAAATCTACAACTTAAAATGCAACGAAATCAGACGAGACTGAAGAGCATCAGCAGCTGCAGAAGCGACATAAAAGGGTTGGTCGTGGTCATGAAGATTATGAATAGTATGAACGATTTAATGTAGTGTGACCCAGGAGAACTGACTCCTGGTTCATAGGTTTGACCCTAATACACGCCTCTGCACAGTACCGATCACAGTGACAGTAGACGTGTCTTCGTGCACACTGAAATGGGATGTGAGGCAATCTTACAAGGGAGGGAACATGGTCCCGCATGACTGAGGATCACCCAGCCAACTGGGGCGCGGTGAGTCACCCACGGACCATATCCTGGTCCTTGATCCTTTGTCAGCCTGTTTTTGTTTGTTTCTGTTTTTCTTTGTCGGTCAAGACACTGGCTTAATGGAACTGACTGGAAAATGTTCTTTGCTTGAGGCTTTGGCCGCCCACGCTGTTCTCCAACTCTTTACCTGGAAGGTTGCGGGACACCGTGACAATTAGACATCTACCTCGTCCTCCCATGAAGCCAGCAGAAGCCTCTCCGCGATACGGCTCTGACAATACCTGTAAACCAGATTGCTGCCAACCTGGTGCACTGTAGTACCCACCTTGACCAGGAGGGACTAGGATCTTCGACGCCGGAGTCTGCCCCTTGGACTACAGACCGCCCTTGCGCGCTGTTTAGGGTCAGCATGGTCCCCCCTTTCGGGACTGTGCAATCCGTTTTATTGGGCAGAGGTCAACCGAGAGGCAGCCTTTTATGCAGCTAGGGCTGCACCACCTCCAGAGAGCCCCTGTCACACCCAAGAGGCTGGTGCTGGGCGGCACCACACACCCCACCACACAACCCACCCATCGTTACGGAACAGAAAGATCGCCCAGCGCTGACATTTTGGCAGCAAGGTTACGCTTGACCGGGGAAGAGTTCGCGACCTTCCCATGTTCTGAAAGTCCTCAATGGCTGTATCATCAATGACGGCTCTCTCCTCCGGTTGCTCCATCATGTCAGCCTCCACAGGTGAGCAGCCTCATGTTGGTCTCAGCTAGGACTCAGCAGATGGATAGATTGGGTGGTCGAGAAGAGCAATCTGCTTCTTCGGGAGGACGACAGATACGATCCCTCCACCCGTCGCTGAGACCATCTTGTGCCTACTGGGTGGCAAAGGCAAGGGGGAGATGGCTTCGTAAGCAGGCAAGTCGATAACTTGAAGGAAGCTGTCCAGAAGATTGGAAGAAAGGTTCCAAGAGGAAACTGCAGAGGATTTCGAGCGCCATTGGGAGCAGCTCTCCCGACTTCCCTTAGTAGGAAATGCTCATGGAAGGAAGGTCCAACCAATGGCCTGATGATTGTGCGACCACCAGTCAATCATCTGTAAGTGGAGTGGGCGAAAGGTCAAGTGATTTGAACAAGTAGGCCAGGAAGATGCCAAGCTCAACATTAGAGGGATTAGTGGGCTGGATGATTTGTTTCCAAACTATATCTTCCCCTTGCCTGATGATAATCATGTGAAGGCTCTGTTCCTGCATTGTGGGAGGTTAAGGCCCGAAGAATGATGTTTCTCTGTAGTTCCTCCTCCACTGAAAGAGCATTTGAGACACCGGGATCAGGTCGCCTGCTCTGGGTTGCCGGTACTACCTGAAGGGGCCGGCAGATAAGCCACGCATGCAGTGTAAAACCTGTACATCGGTGTGGCGAATCCTCGAGCGTGGCTGCTGGCCAAAGGTCCGCTCTGGACGTCAGTCTAAAGGAGGAAAGAGACTGGAGCTGGCTTGTCTATGCCTCTGTGAGCAACGTTCTGGGCTGGACAGTGTGCAGCGATCAGAACGAGGTTAGGTGGTGCTGGTCTGTCCTTCCTGGTCACGTTTTGCAGAACAGGGAATAATAGGGGGAGCGGGGAGGAGGGAGGGGGGGGGGGAGGGAGGCTACGCCTTGAGATGTCTTCTCCAGTCTTGGCATGAAGTGTTCGTAGGAATCGGGGAC
>JADBJO010000433.1:622500-637500 GCA_016801955.1 Conus betulinus | reverse complement strand
TTCGAGGAAAGGGCACCTGTACCCTGTGTGCAATCTCTCCTCGGGGTGCGCTCCTGTATCCATCCAGTTGTCTCAGAGTTTTGCATTTGGGGTATGCAAATTTGTGGTTAGTAGCGCGCGCGTGCACACACGCTCTCTCTCTCTCTCTCTCTCTCTCTCTCTCTCTCTCTCTCTCTCTCTCTCTCTCTCTCTCTCTCTCTCTCTCTCTCTCTCTCTCTCACACACACACACACACACACACACACACACACACACGCACGCACACATTACTGACAGGACCATTATTATCTCACGTTTTTAACTTAAAAAAAAAAAAAAAAACTCAAATGACTATTTGATAACGGGCCCACAGGCCATAATTAGGATTTCGCACTGAAACAGTCATAATCCGTGTGAGCGTTTTGAGGCCCACCATAAATTTGAGCCAGCATTTCATGTTAAACTGACGACTGATCAAAAGAACAACTCCTCACCAATTATTTCCCCTGTTTCGGGGGGGTGGCGGGGGGGTCCTCACCAATGAAATCACAATCTTCAAATACATGACCTTCCCCTCAGTTGATTGGCTACACATCTCAGGCCTTTGCACTCATCCGTAACTCTCCCTTTGCGCCAGCTCCAAGCGCCCAAAATAGTCCCATTCCTTTGGTTTTAATCTTTCTGCTTGAAACCATCTGGCTCGTACCTTGATGGCCATACGGAAGAAAAAGAGGAGAATCAACTTTCACAGACACGATGAAAATTCACAAAGCAATCCAACAACGCCGGTGCATGAACACTCGACTCGTTTAAGCAAGGCCTTGGCGCATTAATTTTGGGTATGCAGCCCCAACCAGAAGCACGGCTTCTACCAGAACGTTCGGCGCTGAACTCCTCACACACTGAACGGACCGAGTCCGCGTCCAGGTCATCACCCCTACAGTCCCTTCAGTTCTCAGACAGTTCTTTGGTGCTGCCTTGATACGAACCTGGACTGTCTGTCTGGGTGGGCGTCTCACGGCCAAACCGCCACAGGTGGATGTGTTCTCCACGCACCTGTCGGACACTGTTCTAAGTGGGGAAACTTGCGCCTTATGAAGTTCACTTTTGTTCGTCCTCGACCAAATCCGGCTGAGACTCTTTCCAACTGCTGAGCTATTTGCTCTCAGGGTTTTGGTCTTCTTGTTACCAGAGAGAGAGAGAGCTGTTTTTTGAGATCATGCTAACATGAGTCAACAGCTCTCTCTCTCTCTCTCTCTCTCTCTCTCTCTCTCTCTGTGTGTGACCTGTATGGCGAACACGTTGCCTGGAACCAGACTCATCTTCAGGCTGTTTGGCTAGACCGACGTATCTTTTAATCTTTCAAACGAAAGTCTTTCAATTTCCTCCATTCTGTTTTTACATAACAACAGGGTGAGTTCCGTTAGAATCTCTCTCTCTCTCTCTCTCTCTCTCTCTCTCCTCTCTCTCTCTCTCTCTTGTGTTTTTATGAACCTGAGTGGAGCGCTAGCGGCATGCTACCCTTCCTGTGGTGACCTCTGGGTGGTGTTCCCACTCTGGAAGGTCTTACGTACACCCCTCCCAGTCACCCACCCCATCCAGTTATCTCCACTTCCAGGCTGCAGATGTCGCAGCTGTTCCAGACGATGAGTTATGGTCCCCCTGTTGTGCAGAGCGTCGCTGCCGAAACTTCTGGCAACGTCATGTTTCCTACAGCAGTACTAACTGAGTGTGCCATCTCCTGGTTTTATGTCGTCGACACAAGGCAGGGCCGATGCGTATAACAGCCCGCACAGAAGTGTCCATATCATCATCATCATCATCATCATCATCATCATCATCATTTTTATTATTATCATCATCATAATCATCATCATCATCATCATTATTTTATTTTATTTTTTTTTTATTATTATCATTATTATTACTGTTGTTGTTATTGTTGTCATCATTACTATTATTGTTATTAACATCATCATCATTGTTATTATCATCATCATCATCATCATCGTCATCATCATCATCATCATTATTATTATCATTATCGCGCTTGTCATGGATTAGACACCAAGCTCTGATCGCTATACAACCCACGTTCACGTTTACGCAACGGGCTGCCTTCCTGCCTACCTGGGCAGAGCCGACTGAAGAGCTGCCTGCGCTAATCCTTCGTTTCCTGTGTCATTCAGGCGAATATCAGTTACTCAGATATTCGCTTATTTTCTACGATCTTTATGGATGATACATGTTATGTGTATGTATGTCACCTACAGCTCACTTACCATCTTAAATAAACATTTTTCCCATCTGTCGAACACACACACACACACACACACACACACACACACACACACACACACACACACACACACACACACGACATGTGGGCGCAAATGCACAAATATATCCATATATCGTTTTGCATATGCGTGTGTTGGCACATGGCCTTCTTCCATGCTTCCAGTGTTACATCGTATCTGTGTGGAGGAAATCTTCACTAATGTCGGGCATACCTTCCCCTAGCCGACTTTCCCAGAAGATGTGTTGTCACACCTTTCCCTGTCACACCGCCCAGGATATGTCCCTTCAACTAGCACACCTATCCAGATGTGCCATCCCCTATCACACCTATCCAGATGTCCAATTCCTTATCATACCTATCCAGATGTGCCACCCCCTATCATACCTATACAGATGTGCCATCCCCTATCACACTATACAGATGTGCCATCCCCTATCATACCTATCCAGACGTGCCATCCCCTATCACACTATACAGATGTGCCATCCCCTATCACACTATACAGATGTGCCATCCCCTATCACTTATCCAGATGTGCCATCCCCTATCACACTATACAGATGTGCCATCCCCTATCATACCTATCCAAATGTGCCATCCCCTATCACACTATACAGATGTGCCATCCCCTATCACACTTATCCAGATGTGCCATCCCCTATCACACCTATACAGATGTGCCATCCCCTATCACACCTATCCAGATGTGCCATCCCCTATCACACTTATCCAGATGTGCCATCCCCTATCATACCTATCCAGACGTGCCATCCCCTATCATACCTATCCAGATGTGCCATCCCCTGTCATACCTATACAGATGTGCCATCCCCTATCATACCTATCCAGATGTGCCATCCCCTATCACACTATACAGATGTGCCATCCCCTATCACACCTATCCAGACGTGCCATCCCCTATCACACCCTACAGATGTGCCATCCCCTATCACACTATACAGATGTGCCATCCCCTATCACACCTATACAGATGTGCCGTCCCCTATCATACCTATATAGATGTGCCATCCCCTATCATACCTATATAGATGTGCCATCCCCTATCATACCAAACAGATGTTCTATCCCCTATATATCTACCCAAATGTGCCATCCTCTATTATACATATCCAGATGTGCCATCCTCTATCATACCTATCAGATGTGCCACTCCAATCATACATATACAGATGTGCCATCCCTATCACACACTATCCAATGTGTGCCACCCCCCTATCATACCTATCCAGATGTGCCACCCCCTATTACACCTATCCAGATGTGCCACCCCCTACCACACCTCCCCAGAGAGATGTGCCATCCCGTGTCACACCTACCCAGGAGATGTGCCATCCCCTATCACACCTACCCAGCAGATGTGCCATCCCGTGTCACACCTACCCAGGAGATGTGCCATCCCCTATCACACCTACCCAGCAGATGTGCCATCCCCTGTCACACCTACCCAGGAGATGTGCCATCCCCTGTCACACCTCCCGGGAGATGTGCCATCCTGTGTCACACCTCCCGGGAGATGTGCCATCCCCTGTCACACCTCCCGGGAGATGTGCCATCCCCTATCACACCTAACCAGATGTGCCATCCTCTATCACACCTACCCAGCAGATGTGCCATCCCCTGTCACACCTACCCAGGAGATGTGCCATCCCCTGTCACACCTCCCGGGAGATGTGCCATCCCCGTGTCACACCTACCCAGCAGATGTGCCATCCCCTGTCACACCTCCCGGGAGATGTGCCATCCCCTATTACACCTAACCAGATGTGCCATCCCCCATCATACTTACCCAGGAGATGTGCCATCCCGTGTAACACCTACCCAGGGGATGTGCCATCCCCTACGACACCTACCCAGGAGCCATCCTCCTATCACACCTGCCCGGGAGATGTGCCATCCCCTATCCCACCTCCCCAAGAGATGTGTGCCATCCCGTATCACACCTCCCCAGGAGATGTGCCATCCCGTGTCACATCTACTCAGGAGATGTGCCATCCCATGTCACACCTGCCAAAAAGTTGTGCCATCCCCTATCACACCTACCCAGCAGACGTGCCATCCCGAGTCACACCTCCCCAGGAGATACGCCATTCCCTGTCACACCTACCCAGCACATGTGCCATCCCGTGTCACACCTCCCAGGAGATATGCCATTCCCTATCACACCTACCCAGCACATGTGCCATCCCGTGTCACACCTCCCCAGGAGATATGCCATTCCCTGTCACACCTACCCAGGAGAGGTGCCATCCCCTATCACACCCACCCAGATGCGCCATCCCCTATCACACCCACCCAGGAGATGTGCCGGAATGGTCCCGTCAGTGCCGACGACGCCGCTGCCATAGTGATGCCTCAATCGTCCTCTGACGTACGCGTGAAGTTCTAGGTATAAGGGACGGAGTTGACGCCACAGGTCTGACGTCATCGCTTCCAAGTCCGTGTCGTCCGGGAACTGGTCCTGGCTCCAGTAGTCGCTGTAGTCGGCGAACCCTGAACAGGAAGTGGGGGGGGGGGGGGGGGGGGGTTGTTATGTGCTGAGGGCTCGTCTGTCGACGGATCGACTCATCAGTTGTGTGATGGACTGGTTGCATGCTTGACAATTTGTTTTCTTTCTTTCTTTCTTTTTTTTTTTTTTTTTTTCCTACAATCAGTTGAGTAATCTGAGAACTGGGAGATCAAGAATAACTTGGGTTACACGGTCTGTCGCTCAATTATTGCGTAACGGTTGACTGGCTTGTTCTGCTAATTCAGGAATTGATTGATCAGCTGGTTGATGTTAGAATGTTGAATTCAAAAATTTGACAAAAAGAAAAAAAAGAAAGTAAAGGCAAAGATTGATAGGAAGATGAATAGGGAGGTTACAAAAAAAGAAAAGAAAAAAAAGACAAAGAGGGATAGGAAAGATGAAGGCAGGGACAGGCAGTTATACAGACCTGGCGAAGAGACTCACTGGCAAACAGATGACCAGACAGACAGACCAACAACGAACAGATGGGAGACGAGACCCCCCCCCCCCCCCCCCCCCCCCCCCCCCCCCCCCAGGGAAGGGAACATTACCGTTGTCTCTAGCGCCTTGGTTCAGGAGGTCCACGTATTGTGCGTACAGTTCGCGCTGCGGTTTGCCCGACACCTCCCTCCACCCTTCCCACAGCTCGCGCAGCTCGTCCGGGTCACGTGACTCCTGCATCTTGTCTTGCAGTTCTGGCTCCAGGGGAAGGCAGCCGCTGGAGTTGTCGTTCTTGAGTTGCTGCTGCTGCTGCTTCCGCCGGCGATGGGCGTGGTGGCGGTGGCGGTCGGTCGGGCAGACTCGGGCCGTGTCGTAGGTGGTCATCATAGTGGTGTGGAGTTCAGTGATCTGTCTGCACAGGGAGGCCGGGCACACAGCCCTCAGTCCCAGCTGCTGGGGACACTAGGGGAATGGGGGGAGAGAGTGGGGAGCAGAGAGAGACAGAGACAGAGAGAGACAGAGAGAGAGAGAGAGAGGTGGGGGGAAGGAGGGAGGAAGGGAAGGAGACCAGGGGGAAGAGAGAGAGAGAGAGAGAGAGAGAGAGAGAGAGAGAGAGAGAGAGAGAGAGAGAGAGAGAAGGGGGTGAGAGAGAGAGAGAGAGAGAGGGAGGGAGGGAGGGAGGGAGACAGACGGACAGACAGAGAGACAGAGAGAGTCAGAGACAAAGAGAGAGAGAGGAATGAAGGGGTGGGGGGGGAGCGGGGATTTTCACACACCACACACACACACACACACACGCGCGCGCGCGCGCGCGCGCGCGCGAACCCGTGTCCACCCACCCATGCACACACACATACACGCACGTGCAAACACACACGCAAACACACATACACAATGACAATAGTGGCACAGTCCATGTTAGATAGAAGGACAAGGTCTGACCAGTGCCTTGGGCTATAGCGTTGGCCAGACCTGCCATATCGTATCTTTGAGACCCTCGTCTTCAATGCCTTCACCTTTGTCATTTATTCATGTAACCATCAGCTGTAAATCCTGCGCAGTGTGGTCTCGAAACTCAGCAGATGTGATACAGCGTATATGGACGAGTCTGCACGCAGCGACATCCTCTTGCTGAAACTCACACCGAAACTGAAACTTCCGAATAGTTAACGTGTTTTGTAAATCACTAGTAAATCATAATTCCGTGTTTTTCAAGCTTTGTGCGCTGCACTCCGTGCTTGCGTTGTCCGTGTCACGAAGTGCGCAGGGTTTACAGCTTCGCAGGTAAGTGCACTGGTTTTTCGAAGGTTCTTATGTAAATCTATAATCAAACATGTTGAAGAATATTCACAGAAGTGAAAACCATTTTCTTATTTTTGATAAAAATTTTCTTTCTTTTTCGATCGTTTTGTTTGGATTTGTACTCCCAGTTCTTATATAACAGGGAGTACTTTACAATGGGAACGAAGAAATGCTGTCTGTGTGTCCGTCTGTGTCTGTCCGTGGGACAAAATGTGTTCTACTCTCGCTCCAGACAAAACTTCTGGGCCGATCGTTCTGAAAATTTGTAGGTATGGTCATTATGTGTCACGGATAATGCCCGATGTTTGATTTTACCAGAATAGCCGTTACTAACGACTATAACGGCCCAAAACGGTTTTTCTTCTTTATGGAATATCTGGGTGACGAAATACATTATGACGCATGTTTGATGTCGTCATACATTATGAGGCATGTTTGATTGTCTCGTTTTTCAGCCACACCCCCCCCCCCCCCCCCCTCCCCCCACGCGTATTCAAGATAAAACTACGAGTACGTTTATATGCTTTGCATCTTGTTGTTTTGTTGTTGTTGCTCTTGTTGTGTTTACACGGCTTTTGGTTTTCTTTCTTGGCACACAGTTTTTTTTCCCCTTTCTCTTCGATATAATTATTTTCTCGGTGTATGTATGCCTTTCCAACTCACCTTGTCTTGTTGGGGTCCTTGGGGCTACTGGACATGGTTATTATCCGGAACTGACGCTTAAGGTCAGGGCCAAAGCGCTCCGTGTTGAACTTTCGCCCCTCGGCCGTTGTGGGCTTGGACCACTTGCTTTCCTGATCGACGATGGCTACGTACTGTGGAAAACCAGCCAGCCAGCCGTGAACCAACAACGCATGTGAACAGCTGAGCTGCATGTCTCTCTGACACTGTCGTTTACTGATAGGACCTAGCGGTGTCCCAACAAACACACAAAAACTAATGCCGCTGGACACACTATTAATCCATGTGTGTGTTCCAACAAATACACAAAGAGTTTATGTCGCTACACACACTATTATCCATGTGTGCGTTCCAAGAAACGCACAAAGAATAATGCACTGAAGACTATAATGCCAGCTAAACACACACTATTAATCCATGTGTGTGTGTTCCAGCAAACGCACAAAGAATAATGCCACTGAACACACTATTAATCCATGTGTGTGTGTGTTCCAGCAAACGCACAAAGAATAATGCCACTGAACACACTATTAATCCATATGTGTGTGTTCCAGCAAACGCACAAAGAATAATGCCACTGAACACACTATTAAATCCATGTGAGTATTCCAACAAATACACAATGAATTATGTCTATGCACGCTATTTATCGGGGCGTTCCAACAAATACACAACGAATGATGTCTATGCACGCTATCATTCCATGTGTCCCAACTATCAAACTAACAATGATGTCAGTGCGCTCAGTCAATCTGTGTGTCCCAACAATCAAACGAAGAACGATGTCAGTGCGCTCAGTCAATCTGTGTGTCCCAACAATCAAACTAAGAACGATGTCAGTGCGCTCAGTCAATCTGTGTGTCCCAACAATCAAACTAAGAACGATGTCAGTGCGCTCAGTCAATCTGTGTGTCCCAACAATCAAACGAAGAACGATGTCAGTGCGCTCCGTCAATCTGTGTGTCCCAACAATCAAACGAAGAACGATGTCAGTGCGCTCAGTCAATCTGTGTGTCCCAACAATCAAACGAAGAACGATGTCAGTGCGCTCAGTCAATTTGTGTGTCCCAACAATCAAACGAAGAACGATGTCAGTGGGCTCAGTCAATCTGTGTGTCCCAACAATCAAACGAAGAACGATGTCAGTGCGCTCAGTCAATCTGTGTGTCCCAACAATCAAACTAAGAACGATGTCAGCGCGCTCCGTCAATCTGTGTGTCCCAACAATCAAACGAAGAACGATGTCAGTGCGCTCAGTCAATCTGTGTCCCAACAATCAAACGAAGAACGATGTCAGTGCGCTCAGTCAATCTGTGTGTCCCAACAATCAAACGAAGAACGATGTCAGTGCGCTCAGTCAATCTGTGTGTCCCCAACAAGCCAACTAAATGAAAAAAAAAATAAATGAAAAAAACAGGGTGGAAAAGACAATCCAAGGGAGAGATTAACCAAACGTTTCAGGCCTTAAACCCTTTTTCAATGGCAAAGAACTATGAAGACATATCAATTTAAAAGATGGAAAAGTGAACAGAAATCATGGTGATAGCGAACTCTAGCAATTGGCTGCAGGGCCGAGTAGAAATCAGATGTCTTAGGAGAAAGGAAAGGGAAGGTGAAGCTGAAGAGAGAGAGAGAGAGAGAGAGAGAGAGAGAGAGAGAGAGAGGGGGGGGGGGAGCCTGGGGGAATAGAAAGAGAGAGAGAGAGGGAGGAGGAGGAGTAAAGAAATTTATTCCTTGATGTTAAGTCCTGTTGGTGTGGTGGTGCCAAGCCGTTTGATCAGCCAGGATTCCATGAACTTTCCATGGGTCATGCTGGCCTTATTCTGCCAGCCAGACAGCAGCAGCTTTGGCGTGAGAGTACGTGTGCATGGGGCCGTTAAAATGCACTTTTGTCGTGTCTGTTCTCACATGTGGTGTGATGATTTAGTTGAAACAACAGAACCATGCCAAAGGTCTGGCAGTCTGTCCGTTTACCTGACACTGTGAGTCACCTGACAAGAACGGTAGCTCCACTTCGCAAACACACGTACACAGACACACTCTCTCTCTCTCTCTCTCTCTCTCTCTCTCTCTCTCTCTCTCTCTCTCTCTCTCTCTCTCTCTCACACACACACACACACACACACACACACACACACACACACACACACACACAGGCTGGCACGCACGCACGCTCGCACCCCCCCCCCCCCCCCCACACACACACACACACACACACTGGTATGCACGCACACACGCACCCCCCTTCCCCCCCCCCCCCCCCCCCCCCCACACACACACACACACACACACACACACACACACACACACACACACACGCACGCACGCACGCACACACACACACACACACACACACACACACACACACACACACACACCTTGTTTTTCGTGTCTTCCGTAACGTTGGTCATGAAGTTCCAGTTGGCCTCGGACGACTTATGGTTCCAGTACAGCATCTCCTTGTCCACCTTCTCCGCCCACTTCCTCGCTGCCTTAGGGCTGCTGTAGTAACTGTTGTAGTAACTGTCGCCCTCATTGCCTGGACAACAGCCACATAGAACAGGTGGTGATGATGATCATCATGAAGATCATCACAATGACACATTCTGATGATGCTGTCTGAAACATCCATGGACTTCGGGGCTTCAGCTACAGTTTGAGATAGACGGTACAGGAGGAATGTACTTACATTTAGCCTCCTGAGAACAGACGTGAGCCTGCTAGCTCTGTTTTTGTTTTTGTTTCAAACGTAAATAACCTGAGCCAATTTTGATCTGGTTACGCTAAAATGGGGAAGGGGGGGGGGGGGGGGGGGGGGGGGGTTTTGTTTTTCATGACGTTTCGGACCTTTTCTGTGAATTCTCTGCTTGAATGTCAACGTTTTAATAACGAACCGTAATGCAAAGAAATGCACCTTATACGCACACACTAACGTTCTCTCTCTCTCTCTCTCTCTCTCTCTCTCTCTCTCTCTCTCTCTCTCTCTCTCTCTCTCTCTCTGTCTTACCTCCTATGAGCTCATTTTCCAACTCAACATCCATTGCACTCAGCGCCTCTTCCAGTCGCTCCAGCCACCTGTGTCTTCCGCGCCACCATGCCCGCCGTCCGTGCAGCCTCTTGCCATCCGATGCCTCCGCCACCGCCATCGTCATCGTCACCGCCACCACCACCCCCATCACCAGCAAACGACGGCCGTGTGTGGTTTTTCATGGCTAGACACAGAAGCCGGCACAACAGAATCAGTAAACACTAAAAAAAATAATAAAATAAAATGAAATAAAAGTTAAAAAAATAATAATAATAATAAAAGAGGAAAAAGAAGATGAAAAAAGAAAAAAAATATTGCTTTCGTTGTGACGTGAATTGCGTGACGCAGAGGAGGGGGCAGGAGTGGGGTCCTGTGTCTCCACTTCCACCATGGAGGTGTGTCGGAGATTCCTACTTCAGACTGAGTTTTGTTGTTGTTGTTGTTGTTGTTGTTGTTTGTTGTTGTTTTGTTTTTTTTTGCTGACTCACCCACGCCGCTTTACCCCCCCCCCCCCCCCCCCACCCCCCCCCCCCCCCACCCACCCCCCCCCTCACCCTTCCTTCCCCCGCATCCACAGCCACAGCCTGGCCCGGCCCGCCGCAATCCCGGCACCGGCAATCCACAGGGAATAGTCAATGTCGAGTCGTTAAGAGGCAACCCACCGGAGGAGACACTGCACTGCTGCCGAGTCACTTTGGTGGAGTTCAGTGGCATCTGTTCCGATTCAACATGCACAGGGCACCACCACCTACTAAGCCCTTTACTAACTACAATGATTGCTTAGTCGCGGAGCCGGCGTGAGTGAGCTGTCTTCCGGAGGGCGCCACCACGTGCGTCCAACGACAGCTGCCCCCCCCCCCCCCCCCTTCCCCCTCCCCTCACCCCCCCCCCCCCCCCCCCCCCCCCCCCCCCCTCCCCCCAAAGGGCATCAAGGGCCACAGAATTAGATACTTTTTTTTCTGATCGATGAAAATGAGGATGATAAACAGGATGCTACGGACTTCCTTTCCACTCTGAAATTGCATGATATGCTGTACTCTACGCTTACTGTCATGATATATCCGGTGTCAGCTAGGCCTGAGAGATACAGACATCTGCAGTGTTGGTCAGGAAATTCGAGCAGCACTCTCAGAGACACATCCATTAAGTGGATGAAACTCGACTGTGTGGTCCCAGTCTTGCCAACTGAGTCCGCAGCAAACTCAGCTCTGGGCAAAAGCCGGTCAGGGCAGAAAAAGCCCGCATGACTCTGATGGGAATCGAACCAACGACCTCCCCACTCGGGTGTCCGCGACGCTAACCACTTCGCCACGGCGGCTAGTTTACCTTAGACTACTTTGTCTGCCACAGCTTGGTTGTGTGGGGGTGTGGAGTATCCTTTCAACAACAGCTCCCCGAAGCCGTTTACTCCGCTTTTCCCGATTAATATCTCGGAAAGGGGGAGTTTTCTGCGGAGGAGTTCTTTCCCCCTGTCTTTCCATTTAATGGAACCTGCTAGACAGCAAGATATAATGGTTGTTAGTCAAGGTTTTCTTTCCTTTGAGAGATACGATCTACAATGATATTTGTTTTTCCCTTTAAGAGACGATATACAGTAGTATTTGATTTTTCCTTTGAGAGACGATATACAGTAGTATTTGCTCTTTCTTTTGAGATACGATATACGGTAATTTTTTTTTTTGAGATCCTTTACAGAGACGATACACAGTGAAATTTGTTGTTTAGGGTTTTCTTTCCTTTAGCCTGATGATATACGCTAACATTTGCAGTGAAGATTTTTTTTTACGATTAGACAAATGATATACACTAATATTTGTTGTGAAGATTTTCTTTTCTTTAGACAAATGATGTACACTAACATTTGTTGTGAAGATTTTCTTTTCTTTAGACAAATGATGTACACTAACACTTGCTGTGAAGGTTTTATTTTTCTTTAGACCTTTGATGTACCCTACATGTGTTATTCAGGGGTTTCTTTCCTTTACACAGACGATAAACACTAATATTTGTTACTCGGGGTTTTCTTTCCTTTAGACAGACAATATACACTGATGTTTGTTATTCAGGGTTTTTGTTTCCTTTAGACAGACAATTTTATCCTATACTGATGTTTGTTATTCAGGCTTTTCTTTCCTTAAGACAGACAATACACACTGATGTTTGTTATTCAGGCTTTTCTTTTCTTAAGACAGACAATATACACTACACTGATGTTTGTTATTCAGGCTTTTCTTTCCTTAAGACAGACAATACACACTGATTTTTGTTATTCAGGCTTTTCTTTCCTTAAGACAGACAATACACACTGATGTTTGTTATTCAGGCTTTTTCTTTCTTAAGACAGACAATATACACTGATGTTTGTTATTCAGGCTTTTCTTTTCTTAAGACAGACAATACACACTGATGTTTGTTATTCAGGCTTTTCTTTCTTTAGACAGACAATACACACTGATGTTTGTTATTCAGGCTTTTCTTTCCTTAAGACACAGACAATACACACTGATGTTTGTTATTCAGGCTTTTCTCTCCTTAAGACAGACAATACACACTGATGTTTGTTATTCAGGCTTTTCTTTCCTTAAGACAGACAATCTACACTGATGTTTGTTATTCAGGCTTTTCTTTCTCTCAGACAGGCTCAGTTCTACACGATGAGTTTGCCGATAAAATCGGGGAATGCTGTGTAAGGGTTGTCTTCCTCTATCTTTCCATTTCCTGGTTAGGATAAGACAACAATGGCACGTCAATGACGGTTGTTCAGGGTTGTCTTTCCCAGGTTCATACTGCAAGAACGGATGAGATCAGAGCCCTGGGTTTCAAAGGACCCTGCACCAACTGCTCAGCTAGGCTGGCGGGCTGTACCTGCCGGGAGATGACTCCAGAGTTGTGCCGCTCTCACACGACTGGTCACCCCGGCAGTGCGGTGCAAACATCCTTAACACCAAAACACGGAACCTTAATACCAAAACACGGAACCTTAATACAAAAAACGCTGAACCTTAACACCAAAACACGGAACCTTACACCGAAACACTGAACCTTGGTCACCTCAGTAGTGCGGGACAAACACATTCTTTACACCAAAACACGGAACCTTAACACCAAAACACGGAACCTTAACACCAAACACGGAACCTTACACCAAAACACTGAACCTTGGTCGCCTCAGTAGTGCGGGGCAAACATCCTTAACACCAAAACACGGAACCTTAACACCAAAACACGGAACCTTAACACACAAAACGCTGAACCTTAACACCAAAACACACGGAACCTTAACACCAAAACACGGAACCTTAATACCAAAACGCTGAACCTTTAACACCAAAACACTGAGCCTTACACCAAAACACTGAACCTTAACACCAAAACACGGAACCTTAACACCAAGACACGGAACCTTAATAGCCTACCAAAACGCTGAACCTTAACACCGAAACACGGAACCTTAACACGAAAACACGGAACCTTAATACCAAAACACGGAACCTTACACCAGAACACTGAGCCTTACACCAGAACACTGAGCCTTACACCAGAACACTGAACCTTACACCAGAACCCAGAACACTGAACCTTACACCAGAACACTGAACCTTACACCAGAACACTGAACCTTAACACTGAAACACTGTTAGTTGCAAAGTGAGGTGACTTGCAGGCGGAGATCTAAACAAATCTATTTAGACCCAAAAAAAAAAAAAAAAATAAAAATCAGGTACTGTATCCGCCAAACATGAATAAACGAATCACAAGGCAAAACACGACGCGTTTCGACCTCTTAAGTCTTCTTCTGGCAAGATAAACAACACTTAGGACACGAAAATGAAGAACGAGCAATCACTCATCTCGTTGAATTGGGCGTAAGATGGATGTTGAATGAAGACGAGGCCGTCGGGAAGGAGACAGTGCGAGTTAAAGAAGTAATGATGATAATAATAATACCTCAATGATGGTAACAATAATAAAGATAATGGTGATGATGATGATAAGAATATTGAAAAAAAAATAAATAAATAAAAACAGGATGACTACCCCTCTTGGTGATAATATGACAATAGCGGTTGTAGTATGGGAATAAGGAGAGGGGTAACAGGATTGTCGAACAGCATGGTTGTCATGGTAACAGTGTCAGTGGCGATGATGATGATGATGGTGATGATGATGATGATAGTAATGATTGTAATATTACTGATAACACTGGTATCAATAATAATAATAATAATAATGATAATAATAATAATAATAATAGTAACGATAATAGTAATAATAGTAATAACAATTTATGTAAAGGTACAAAAATATAATTTTAAAAAATAATATCAATAATAGTAATGATAATAATGATAGCAATAATATCAATACTGCTAATAATAAAGGAATGGAGGAAGAACAGGAAGGAGCGCCTAGGGACAGGGGGAGAATAGGAAGGAAGAGATGAGAAGGAGGATACAAATTATAGGAAGGATGGAATGTTATAGGCATATTAATAGTTTTGATCATAATCACGATTGTAACCATATAGTAATGATAGTGATGATATAGGAGGCTGGAAAAGTGTTGGTTGGAATTACGAAATATTGTAAAGTATAATGATAATATTAATGATATCAGTAATAGTTGTAACAGTTATGAAGTTGTAACAACAGTTACATTGATGACAGTAGTAACTTTTTTAAAAAAATAAAAAATAAATAAAAATAAAAAAAACACTGTTCATAAATACCAAAACACTTA
>JADBJO010000433.1:607500-612500 GCA_016801955.1 Conus betulinus | reverse complement strand
CAATGTATACTGACATCTGTTGTTATTGTGTGTCTGGTCGTCAGCACAATTTACACTGTCATCTGTTGTTATTGTTGTCTGGTTGTCAGTACAATGTACACTGTAATCTGTTGTTACTGTTGTCTGGTTGTCAGAACAATTTACACTGTCATCTGTTGTTATTGTTGTCTGGTCGTCAGCACAATTTACACTGTCATCTGCTGTTATTGTTGTCTGGTCGTGTTTCGTCGTCAGTACAATGTACACTGTCATCTGTTGTTATTGTTGTCTGGTCGTCAGCACAATTACACTGTCATGTGTTGTTATTGTTGTTGGGTCGTCAGTACAATTTATACTGTCATCTGTAGCTATTGTTGTCCGGTCGTCTGTACAATGTACAGTCATCTGTTGTTATTTTGTCCGGTCGTCTGTACAATGTACAGTCATCTGTTGTTATTGTTGTCTGGTCATCAGTACAATGTACACTGCCATCTGTTGTTATTGTTGTCTGGTCGTCTGTACAATGTACACTGTCATCTGTTGTTATTGTTGTCTGGTCATCAGTACAATGTACACTGCCATCTGTTGTTATTGTTGTCTGGTCATCAGTACAATGTACACTGCCATCTGTTGTTATTGTTGTCTGGTCATCAGTACAATGTACACTGCCATCTGTTGTTATTGTTGTCTGGTCATCAGTACAATGTACACTGCCATCTGTTGTTATTGTTGTCTGGTCGTCAGTACAATGTACACTGCCATCTGTTGTTATTGTTGTCTGGTCATCAGTACAATGTACACTGCCATCTGTTGTTATTGTTGTCTGGTCATCAGTACACTGTACACTGCCATCTGTTGTTATTGTTGTCTGGTCATCAGTACACTGTACACTGCCATCTGTTGTTATTGTTGTCTGGTCATCAGTACAATGTACACTGCCCATCTGTTGTTATTGTTGTCTGGTCATCAGTACAATGTACACTGCCATCTGTTGTTATTGTTGTCTGGTCATCAGTACACTGTACACTGCCATCTGTTGTTATTGTTGTCTGGTCATCAGTACACTGTACACTGCCATCTGTTGTTGTTGTCTGGTCATCAGTACAACGTACACTGCCATCTGTTGTTATTGTTGTCTGGTCATCAGTACAAACGTACACTGCCATCTGTGTTATTGTTGTCTGGTCATCAGTACAACGTACACTGCCATCTGTTGTTATTGTTGTCTGGTCATCAGTACACTGTACACTGCCATCTGTTGTTATTGTTGTCTGGTCATCAGTACACTGTAACTCATTTGTTTGTAGAAACAAGGACCATGGAGACATTTTCCGGGTCTTTTCCGAATCCCGCGAACTCGTTTTCAACCATAAAGAAAACCAAAAGGCGCGGAACGTCTTCTGCTGCAGCCCCGCCCTCCCTCTACCCTTTCCCTCAATGTCCCGCCCCTCCCTCCCCCTTCCCACCACATTACCCCTAGGCCGCGTCCTCCGCGTCCCTCTCCCTGGACTGAATCAAAGGATCACATGTACGTGACAGCATTGAGAACCGTTTCAGCTGTCTGGAACTGCTGACCGCTAGAAAAACCATACCCGTGCATGCACTCGGAATTTCTGATCTATTTCATCTCCGTACTCTTGCGCCGCGCGCGTGCATACGCATAGAACGCACGCACACACACACACACACACACACACACACACACACACACACACACACACACACACACACACACACATACATACACACACGTGCGCAAATAAACACGCATGCACGCACACACACACACACGCGCGCGCGCACGCATACACACACTTTGATGTGTTACTATGCATACACGCACACACGCACGTGCGCAGCGGTCATTGTTTATATACTTTGATGTGTTTACTTTAGTTTATGATATAGAGGGACATTTTTTTTTTTTTTACCTTTACCTTGATTGTATTCATTAGTTTATCTTGATTAGTTGTCATTTTTAGCTTACCTTCATTAGTTGTCATCCATTAGCTTACCTTCATTAGTTCTTATCATTAGTTTACCTTGATTAGTTAAGCGATCCTTTTTTTTTTGGGGGGGGGGGGGTGAGAAAGCAAGGGGCGGGATGGGAGGGGGAAATGTTGTGTCATCATGAACAATTCAAATATGCATCACTCTGTGGTTTTCTTCTTTTTTTTTTTTTTTTTTTTTTTTTTTTTTTGTAGGGTGTTACGTCATTCAGGCATTATAACGCTAAAACTGCAACACTAGGCTTAGGCCTAAAGATAACAGACTAGATAACAGACTGATAACAGACTGGATGAACAGACCAGCTTGAGAAGTCCAAATCGTCCAGTGAGGACACATGGTCAGATGGAAACAAGACCTGTGTACGGCGGTGTCCACCATTTCTTCCACCCACCCTTCGCCCTTAGCCTGTGTGTGTGTGTGTGTGTGTGTGTGTGTGTGTGTGGTGTTTAGCAACACACCTGAATCATAGCCTGCATGCAGCTGTCTTTCCTGTTCAAATGTATTTCTACATACGTGTCAGACATTCTACTCTAAAGCATTAAACATCATTCATTAAGGAGAAATTTAAAAAAAAAAAAAAAAGAGAGAGAGAGAGAGAAAGCATCTAAGACCATACCGCTCGCCCCTCTGCGTGAAATGATTCCGTTCAAATCAGTGTCACGGCGGTGGCGGTGCTCCTTTGAAAACGAACGAGAACACTGTAATCAGACACAGCTGGGACCTCGGGCTGGAGGACAGAAGACACACCTGGCACTGTGGGCTGTACGACAGAAACAGCTGACAGCCAAGCCACCGACGCGGATAAAGTTAATTAACACAGTTCACGACAACGATCAGAAGTGTGGCTGCGATCAGATCAGTGCGACACCAACCAGTGCGGGTTCACACACACAGGGAAAAGGATGGGGATTGAGTATGATGAATGTGAATGAGAGAGAGAGAGAGAGAGAGAGAGGGGGGGGGGGGGAGGAGGAGGAGGATTATTATGATGAGAGAGAGAACAGAAGGGATTTGGAGAGAGAGAGAGAGAGAGAGAGAGAGAGAGAGAGAGAGAGAGAGAGAGAGAGAGAGAGAGAGAGACTTTTTTCATCGATTTTAATTCGCAACAGCTGTATGCTGTTTGGTGAAACGCTAGCCACAGTTTACTTTGTTTTAACTTTTTTTTTTTTTTTTTCTTTTTTTTTTTTTTTTTTTTTTTTTTTTTTTTTTTTTACTTTTTGTTTGTGACCACTATCATCGTTCATGTTATGTACGCGCATGTGTTTCTATGTGTGTGTGCGCGCGCGCTCACGTTCATATGTGCGTGTGCGCCATTAACGCATATATATATGTGTGTGCGCGTGTCTGTGCGAGCTGACATGGGTGCGCGCGCGCGTGCGCGCGCGGCGTGTGTGTGTGTGTGTGTGTGTGTGTGTGTGTGTGTGTGTGTGTGTGTGTGTGTGTGTGTGTGTGTGTGTGTGTGTGCGCGCGTGTGTGTGCGTGCGTGCGTGCGTGCGTGCGTGCGTAGGTGTGTGCGAGCGTGTGTGTGTGTGTGTGTGTGTGTGTGTGTGTGTGTGTGTGTGTGTGCGTGCGTGCGTGCGTGCGTGCGTGCGTGTTTGTGTGTGTGTGCGTGCGTGTGTGTGTGTGTGTGTGTGTGTGTGTGTGTGTGTGTGTGTGTGCGTGCGTGCGTGCGTGCGTGCGTGCGTGCGTGTGTGCGTGCGTGCGTGTGTGTGTGTGTGTGTGTGTGTAAGAGAGAGAGAGAGACAGACAGACAGACAGAGACAGAGAGACAGACAGAATGTATGTGTGAGGGCGGAATGGACAGGGAATGAGTGGTGGTTGAGTCAGCTGGTACACCCATTGGTGGCGCGTGTTAAGACGGGGGAAAAAAGATGGAAGTATGGTAAACTGAAATACACAAATTTCACTTCGAAAACAAAATTGAAACAAACTGTCTACAACCGCTTTTCTTTTCTTCTAAGGCTGTCAGTTCTCGTCTCTCATTTTCAATGCCCTTCTAAAGTGAAAATGAAGACCAGAAAGACCGTGTCTGTCGGTTTAACGCAGCGTTCATTTTATAATGGGTAGGACCATAACATGGAGTTTGACGCTGTGAATTAACTTTTTTGACAAACAGTTGTTGTTCTTCTTCAAAGTCATTATGAGAGGGCGCACCCCCGACTACCACGAACAGAACTGTTTTTAACATCAAGTACCATCATAACTACCTCCTTAGCACCTCCTTTTTGTTTTTTTTTTCTTTTTTAATTAGTCTTTACCAACCCGCAATGAAAGTAATTAATAGCGATAGCGATACGAATCTGACATGATAATCAGAGCTTTGTTTGGTTTCCAGTACTGATGATCTGAACCTCGATGATGGGTAGCTTTTGTACCGTTCTATCATGTCCTTTTGAACTCCTGGTTCGGTATGTTTGAAGTTGAACGTTATAATGTGATTGTATAAATCAAGACTGAACTGTTCATCTCATACACTTAAAGAGAAAAAAAAAAAAAAAAAAGAAAGAAAGAACATCCAAATCGCTTACCGAACGACGTACAGAACATCATTAAACATTCGGGTATAAACGGTCCAGAATTTTCATGAAATTGTTGATTCGGGTAATACTGGGGGGGGGGGGGGGAAATTGTCCATGTTGACACAAGCATAACCCGGGGGGGGGGGGGGGGGGGGTTCCCCTCAGCAAAATGATCAAAGTTGAAAGCAAGCGCACAGCCCATTTTCTCAGTGAATTATTGTACGTTGACACTGGTAATCCTACACCATGTCTAACTTCCACCAAAAGACATACTTGTTTGGGAAAACACGAAGGAGGGGTGTGGGGGGGGGGGGGGGGGAGCAGAGACAGACAGACAGACAGATGTCCATAAATCGTAGCGCCTAACGCTTATGGATAAACATCTTACATTGTAGTCGTTGTTGCTCTGTGCGTGCGCGCGTGTGTGTGTGTGTGTGTGTGTGTGTGTGTGTGTGTGTGTGTGTGTGTGTGTGTGTGTGTGTGTGTGTGTGT
>JADBJO010000433.1:570000-600000 GCA_016801955.1 Conus betulinus | reverse complement strand
TGTTTTTTCTCCAAGCAGCATTATTCATTCTTCATTTTCTTTATCTGTCCAACACTTTCTGTTTTGCTTGCTACAGTTAACGTTTTAGTCCAAACTTCAGTTCAGTCTCTCCCACAGCCGGTGACAGACTTGCATGCATGTGTGCAGCGTTTGAATTATAACTCCATCTTTTATCAATTTGTCCAACTGAGAAAAAAACGTGCGGCCATTCATTTTTTTTTCTGATTATCATGCAATCTAAAACCAGAAACATCCAGAACAGTAACTGATTTTCTCTCTTTTTTTTTATTAACATATACAGCCCTTCCAAGACCATATGCACGACTGCCAATCACAATTCTGTTGTCCCCTTTAGTGCAAGCTTACACCTGTCCTCCACAAACAGGTAGATGAAATTTCTGTTGCACATATTCTCAACAACAGAGGCAGGCAGATCATATTCCTGCCCGCCCATGTTCTAAAAAAAAAAAAAGTTGACGGATAACATTTCTGTTGCAACTGTTTTCAAAAAATATATTTGGACAGAATGCATTGCTGTATCCAAGTTTCTTCACAAAAGACCCAGACAGATTACACTGGAGCTGTTATTATCCATAAACATTACATTTTTTGTTATTACTGTTTTCCAATAAAACAGAACAACGGATCACATTTATGCTGGATCTCCTTAAACAGGTAGACATCTTCTTTGAGATGAACTGGTCTCTCTAAGAAACATAAACATCATATTCAAAGTGGAAGTGCTCTCCAGCTCTTCCATCAAAGAGGCAGACATACTATATTTTGTTTTTAAACTGTTCAGCTAAAAAGAGGCCAGCAGATCAAATCTGCATTCAACTGTTCTCTGCAGAAGAGGCAGAAGGTAAGATTTGTCCTGCAACTGTTCTTAAAAACATGCTGACAACACTTGTATTGCCTCTCTCTAGAAGGCAAACAGAATACATTTCTTGAACGTTTAAATATATTTGCATCTTAGCTGGAGTTCCTTACATGCTTTTTCAAACTATAACGTAAATGTATCACCAGAGAATAACAAGCTGGAATGAGCAACCAGATGCATCAATGTGGGAGGGCGTATGTGAACATGTATCAATATATGGACTGAGCATGATGCACTGTTCATGAGGTGGCGGTGGTGGTTAGGTGTTGTTAAGTATGCATGTCTGTTAGCCCGCTAGTCAGAAAAAGAGTATACAGCCTTTGGGTCAAATATCAGAGTTTTCTGATCTGAAGACTTGTTCATTTGAAATCTACTATCTCTAGTATCAGCCACAAAGCTCAGAGTACTGCATTTTTTTTTTTTTTCTTTTTTTGTGTGCTCTCATGCAGAGTGAAATTACCGGTTGGTCATACAGTAACTGCAGTGGTGCAGATCTTCCCCTATGCACAATTCTTTCGTGCCTGGCTCAACGTCATTTTTCAGGCGATATTTCCGTTCTGGACAATTCTCTTCTCTTCAGGATCTGCAACTTTCCTGCTGCTCACATGTTTTACCAAGTCTAAAATAAGGCAAGACTCTGCACACACATCACCACATTCTGGTCAAAAGCACTCAACTCAGTACACTAATCCAACACTGTGGTTACATTCCAAAAGAGTGATTACAGTAGAAAATTTCCTCAGATTTAAAAAAAAAAAAAAAACCTTTGTTTCTGTTCTTTTCTCCCAGATGTCCACCATCTTCAACTGTGTGTGCAGGAGAGCCTGAAATTGCTGGGTCAACATCCAGATGATGTCAGATCAAGAGTACCACACACACCAGCTGAAAGTCCCAGAAGCGCAAGAGATTTGCGTACTACTAAACACTATACAGCGGACCCCAAAAGACCTTGTTCAGGGATGTTCCAACAGATATGACTTTTTGATTTCTAGCATGGGTAATCGTCTTAAATTCGGATTTTTGTGGAAAAAATAAACTGAGTTTCAAGCTGGTTTTCAGCATGTTTAATATGAACCTTTTCTTTTTCTTGTAACACATACATGGTGTAATTTTGACAAATATAATGGCCATAACATGATTGAAAGCGGTCAGTTGGACCATAAAGTACATGAATTGAATTGAACACATGTGGCTGACCGGCTGCCACTTCATGGCATAAACCCATGACCATCCATACATTATTCTGTGGTGCACTTGTATCTCCCCACTTCATGGCATAAACCATGACCATCCATACATTATTCTGTGGTGCACTTGTATCTCCCCACTTCATGGCATAAACCATGACCATCCATACATTATTCTGTGGTGCACTTGTATCTCCTCACAATTTAAGTGAACCGCCACCTAACTATCATGCATCTCAGTCTCTCTCCCTCAACATCATGCTTGCATGCCCACACACTTTCTTTTCATTATGGTAACAGAGAACACAACACACAAAGCATCAAGACTGTACCAATTTCAATTGTTCTCTCACGTAACCCCAACTACAAAAAACAATGAATTCTGGCCTGACAGAATATCTCAATTAGTCAACCAATCTAGTGAACATTTATTGGCATGATTGTAAAGAGAAAGCACAACGCAATCACATGGTCACAATTCCATTACCAAGCACCCACCACTGGCAGTGCGGGCAAAGAATACTAGGCAAACTTGTGAAAACAAACACCTCACTTCATCTAACAACAGCATAACTACACAGTCAGGACCCTCCTTGGACTCTACTCCACAGTGTACTGAATCAAGCTGAGATCTGACCAACTGGCATGTATGTCGATACCACATGCTGCATCTCACATAAAAAAAAATGCCCACCCTAGAATTTCTTGTGGCAATGCCATGCTGGAAGACTTCCTTTCAAACTGTGATACACATTTACTTTCACAGTACTCACAAGAATGGTCCACTTGCTCACACTCCAGTGAGAACAGGCATAAAGTTAGTTCAGATGAAACATGATAGAACTTGTTCTTCTTCATCCCAGAGCGTCTATACCAACGTCATCCCCACCCCCTCCCTTCCCCTGCCCGGTGCAGACCATGTTCTGAATGGTTGGGTCCCTAGTCCTGCACACAGCACACTAACGCAGCACACTCATGTCCTTGGACAGTAGGCCAGGTTCCTCTCACTCCAGCCCTGCGTGTTCAGAAGGCAAAGAGGAGGAGGAAGGCCATCATCAGACAGAACAGACCCATGGCCTCAGACAGGGCAAAGCCCAGGATGGCGTAAGAGAACAGCTGCTGCTTCAGGGAAGGGTTGCGAGCATAGCCGATCACCAAGCTGCCGAACACACTGCCAATTCCAGCCCCTGCAACACACAACAACAGATGTGCAAATGTAAGTATAGAGGAAAAAATATAACACTTTTTAATCTCCTCTTAAGTCGACTTTAAACTGAAAACATGAAATGTGGTACAGAAAAAAAAAGCATTGCATTAATACGTATTCAAATAGGCAATAACATCAAGTAAAGTAAAGAATTCCAACAATTACTGCTTTGAACTTCTTCGCCAGGCTGCACACATATCTGTATGGCAACAAATGCCCTGCAAGCTACACTGTACACATATGCGTGTGGCAGTTTCACTCTCCACATTTCACTGGTGTAAACAAGCTGCCTCTAACGGCATGAAGAACTCTGAACCTGACTTCAACTTTGCCTTTCTTTCAGTGTATTTTCATGTCACAGGACAGCTTCAATTAACTACTTCCCTGCACACAACCTTAGAGCACCCTGTATCCAGCAAAATTCCACATGGTCCAAGTATCTGGTACAAAGAGCTAAGTCAACTTTTCTTTTGCTAACCTGAAAACATAGCCCATTACTAAAATGGAAAGGCATTTGCCGGAACAGAGCGGTCAAAAGCTTCAAACACTGCTTATATGTTTTTCAATGATTTTTTCCCCCCTGAACACAGTTATGACTGTTCCTGAAGCTTCCATGTAAATATCTGCTCACCAAAGCTTCCATGTAAATATCTACTCACCACGCATTTCCTTATTACGATGGACTAACGAAGCGTCTTTTGTCTTAAATCAAGACAAACATCATGTTTAATTGAAGGATGTCATACAGAAGTCTCTTAAGTTTAATACTGTAACACTCCCTGATACCTCTCCCTGTGAATGGATAAATGACTGCACTCACAGCATGGCCATTCCCCAAGCACAGCTAATGTCTGCTTTCAAATTTTTCTGTTTTAAAAACAGCTTTATAATATAATGGCATGCATGCCTACCCCTAAAAATGAATTTCAGTAGCACTGATTTCAAATTTCAGTAGCACGGACTCAAAATCAGTAGCATTCATTTTTTTCTTTTGAAACAGTTTGTGGAAAGAGTTGGTCAGGGTGTCATAATCAGCTCAACCTATGCATAGAATAAGACCAAACTTTACTGCCATGTTTTAATTACAGAAAATGCGCTGTCACAAATCACACACTTTGCTTTTGAATCGTCAGAGTCCAATTTCACAATGATGGGAAATTTGCCACTGTATTTGTCCAGGAACTTCTGTGACGACCGACGCTTTTTTGATGCAGGTTCATTGGCATCACCAGTTGGCACATCCATTCGCTTTCTCTTTGTATTAGACGCCATGTTTCTCAAAACTTCAATTACTTGCGATATCCGTTTTAGCACTTCTGCTTTCAAAACCATCATTTGCTTGAATAACTGAGTTTAACGTCCCTCTATAGCAGAACCCATTGGAGACATACGCTATTCGTCTGCTTGATGAAGACGGGGCTTTACATCCCTTTTACCATTCGATGTTCTGCTTTCAAAAGCATCGTCTGCTTCAACTCCCAATCGTTTCAAGTAAATTTTGTTGAAAAATCTTTTTACCCTAACGAAAAATAAATTTCCATAATTGGCATAGCTACTTCGCTTTTTTAGTTAATTGCCGTAGAAAATACAGAAGTTCCGTAGGGGTAGGCATGTATGTAATGGCAATGCTTGAACAGAGTAAAACTCATTCAAGCACAGTGAACTGTATAGGTGAGTGTATACTTAATGGACGTGTGTGTGTGTGTGTGTGTGTGTGTGTGTGTGTGCGTGTGTGTGTGTGTACATGCGCATGCGCGCTAAACTCAACCACTCACATTTTCTAGTGAACATGAGCACTGGCAACTTACCAGAACAAAGTAAACACAGAAAAGTCAGGCCATGCCATGAACAAGAACAGATTACTGAATACTGGACTATGGATTGTGATGGAATTCAGCCAAAATGTGTTTTTGCACAAGTGCACTGACAGTGCAATCGCCCCCCTCCCCGACACAGACACAAACACACACACACATTGTGGTGATAATGTACCTCTTGTCCGTCTCCTCTTTGCTTTCTGATAAACAGGCAGTTTTTACTTTAGGCTAGAGTTTACATTCATCCTTTTCTGCTTGCTTTTTTGTGCAGCAAATGAATTTGTTTCTCGTTAAAAAATCTGCCAAAATTCCTCTGAAATCAAAAGGCTAAAGGTGACGCTCCCACAGGCAAATCAAGGGACACACCCACTGACTGACCTGGTTTCCTGGTGATCAAAACAAGCGAAACTTTGGAGGAGGGGGGGGAAGGGGGGGGCTTCACTTCTTGTAGTCAACCATTCCAGTCAAGAATTAAAGAATATCTAGCAAGTTTTGTTTTTCGAATTTTCTTTTTTGGTGGTATTGGCCCAGCAGCTATGGGCTATTCAACGTCATCATTATCATCACCCGAGTCATTATCGATTCCGGCCTCAAAATCAGTCGGCAGTCGATCTTTATTTATAACTAGGTAAAGATCGATGTCCGAATCATCTCGCGCTTCAAATCTTCTTCAACAGTGTAGCCTGCAAACAGGCTCTCTTCATCAATATCACATCAGAAAATGAATTCTACAAGTTGCATGTTTACTTGATCCGCCATTTTCTTCGCAAAAAAAAGCCGAACTTTGAAAATTCACAGTAGCGAAACTACTCCACAGAAGCGCTTGCAACAAAAAAACAAAAATGGCGTGCACAAACTTCCATACCAGAAGACTCTTCTGTCGCAACTGCATTCTGGGATATGCAATAATGAAAGCGAAAGTCATTGACCTAGTATTCAGCGGTCGATCTCAGTCGATCGGGTATTCTGATACAGGAAATCCCGCGGTCGATCTCGGGTCGATCCGGTAGGCATTGGGTTAAGCTGGCTCTATGTCTTAACCCTCTTCAGTATGCACTTATCTGAGCTTAGTTAGCACCGAAAACCATTGACAAGATAGGTAACTCTGTAATTTGAACATGGTTACTCAATTAAAAAAATAATTTAAAAGAGAGAGGAGTGAAATGAAAATAATTTTTAAAATCCTACGAATATATATGTTGCTAGATCGTAAGTTTGAAGAATGTCACATGAGCCATTTACTCGGGGGAAAAAAAAAAAATCTCCTTCTTCAGAACTTTCTTCCGAATGGTTGCTCATCATCATACCTGGAACCTCATCCCAGTCGAAATCTAGGTCACTCTAGGCTTCATTACCCAGCACTTTCAATAAGTCTTATGCCGTAAATTCTACAAATCACAGTATCTCCACTACTAAATCTCATTATAGAACGGCAGAAATCAAGGTTAGCCATGGTGAAAAAAACAGCATTTCGACTTCAAAACTTAAAAAATTTCATAACTCGAGAACCACGGCACGCATCGACTCGCAGTTCTTTGCAGACGGTAGAAAATGGCTACAGGAAGAACGAAATCACGTTCTCGCAAGACTTCCTTTTCTACGAGAAACATGGCGGCGCCCATTGTTGCCACGTGTTTTACCGGCGCTGGCAGGCGCTCAGCGTTTTGGCTGTGATTTCCGGTTGGGCGCTAGCGGGCGCCCGATTGTCAAGAGAGTTAATTAACACTTATTGCCATTAGTAGGCGGCCTCGTATGACTTGAGGTGTCCTGCATATGCCGGACAAGGACAAGTAACACTGAACATCACCAAAGTGACCGAACAGCAGTGCAGCATCTCTCCTGGTCAGTTGTCTCATTATCACCAGTGGACTGCTTTGCCTGGGGCTACATTATAGCAACCTTAGAGTGGCAGTGTACAAGGGTGTGGGAACGAGCAGTGTGGAAGTAATGTGACTGGGGTGCAGGGAAGATGAGACAGCAAACAAACACACATCTAAACAAAACGCCCGAAAAGTCACCAAATGCCTGTTGGTATTATTTCTTCAAAACGAACATTTTCCACAATCATCGTAGAACCGATATTTTCTTGGCCTCAGCTGCACTTACTGGTTGGAACACACTGAAAATACTCGTGCTGAATCAACAGACAGTCTGCAAAGAGCATTAAACATGTGTCCAAGACTGTGACAACTGTAGTGTTTATGGATCAATACTTCTAACACCAAAATAAGACATCACATAACGTGCCAGAGTCTGTTTTTTGGACTACGTCAGCACTGTCAGTCAAGGAACTGAACCACTACTAGATCTCAGGCACTGCGCACCCTATTTTCCCACTGAATTTGCTTTACCATGCTAAAAACTAGACAAGGTCCGCAGTGACTGGCAGCTCCTTTTAGTTTCGTGCAGTTCATGTCTCGGTGAAGACCTACCTGAGCCTGCAACACCCACTGTGGCTGCCCCTGCTCCAATGTATTTAGCTGCCTGATCAATGTCCCGCCATGCTGCACTGGTCTGGAATGACCGAACCTGCGCACACACACACACACACACACACACACACACACACACACACACACCATGTCTTCCATCAGCACTTGTAGCAACTCTACATCACAAACTGTGTCTGCAATTCTTGCAATTTAGGGGAGTGGTTGGTTACAGTTCTCAAAGATGAAAATAAGGACATGACAGGATGGGGATAGGGCGTGACTTCAGAAAAAAAAAAAATCCCCCTTCTGACACCGTTATAGGACACATACCTCTTTGTCTGATGTCCACTGCAGCGGATCAGACATTAAAAATTCCCACAATAACGTCATGTCAATTCATGAAATTTGAAATGGCCATGTATCATTATCATAGAGCAACCTTTGACCACTGCACATGCCACACAATGACCTGCTGGATAACAGTTGAGCATTTTTTACATCAATAGGGTTACTGTTTAGAGTGAGATCACCATGGTGTCTCAGTTGCCAAAATATGACATGGAAAGCTGATGAGGAAAGGGAGTTTACAGTTCTCTTGAAGCTGTCGAACTTGTTAAAACTGAGGAATCATATCTTGAAGCTGCTGAGTTTGACAATGATACCGACTGTAGGCTGCACGAAGGAGGTGAAAGAGCTGAAAGATGCCGGTCAGAGAACAAGACATTCAGAGGGATGGAGGAGGAGGAGTGGGCTGAGTGTGTGCCACAGAAAACCAAGGTGTGAGCCTTGTGGCAGCGTTTACACAAAGGATCCACGGGCAGATCAGAGTAGGAACGTTTTCTTCATTTCACAAAAAAATACTGCCATCAAGATCTTTTTCTTTCTGTTCTATTCCTCAATAGATATGGACTGAAGCTGTACAGCAAGACTGGCCCCACTCCCCTCAACTTTTTCAAAATAGATTTTTTTTTTTGTTGTTAGTTCACTTGTGTAGGACAGAATAGCTATTGCTTACATTCAACTAGGTTTCTCAATGTGATTTATGTGGAAAATAGATCTTTCAAAACCAAAGTGAATGCCACCTAAATGCTCTTGTAACTAACGTACCTGGTTGAGCTGGGCCAAAACTACTAAGTGAGGAGAAGCTGACAATGACCTGGTGCAACTGTGTCAAAACAGTA
Organism: Conus betulinus; assembly: GCA_016801955.1. Classification (NCBI taxonomy): domain Eukaryota; kingdom Metazoa; phylum Mollusca; class Gastropoda; order Neogastropoda; family Conidae; genus Conus; species Conus betulinus. Next base: position 591,296 of record JADBJO010000433.1, on the reverse strand, counting down.
AGCGAAAAGAAGCCAACACTTACCTGGTTAAGCAGGGGAAGAAATACAGGCTGAGGACTGACTGACACTTACCTGGTTAAGTAGAGCAGTAACAGTAGGGGAGGAGAAGTTAACAGAGCTGAAGGTGGGCTGCTGAACCTGAAACATCCAGATTCAACACAATTTGTATCAGGAAATGTAAAGGACAGAAGAGAATCTTAAAACCGTCTGTAATGAACATCAACCCAAGGGTGTGTAGCTTTACTTAATCCACACTTCGACCCAATACAACTGCAAACAACAATAGCAAAAGTACAGGAAACTTGGATTAGAAAAGAGCAACTGGCTGGGAAGGAAGTGCAGTAATTGGTTCTAACAGTATACATAAAATGGAACAGTGTAATTCAAAAACATTACTTACGCATCAAGTGTAAAATTAAGTATCAAGTACACAAAGTGGTATAAATCTTACATAAATGAGCAACATCAAACATTATTCAAAATAAATGAATAAATTAAAAATTAAAGATAAAAGTCTAAAGGCCAGAATGAATGAACAACAGAAACTGAAAGCTAAGAACACATGGGCACAATGCCTGGCTAGTGTTGCTCTGAAACTGCCACAAATACCTGGAAAAACAATGAAATTACTAGTTCCGGATATACTCACCCATACCCACAATACACACACACATATGTATGATATCTATCTCTGTGTGTGTGTGTGTGTGTGTGTGTGTGTGTGTGTGTGTGTGTGTGTGTGTGTGTGTGTCATGTGTGTGTGTGTGTGTGTGTGTGTGTGTGTGTGAGCAAGTGTATGTGTGTGTGTGTTCACGTTTTCAGTATGTTTTCTAGCACTTATGAACTGCGAACCCCTAAACATTTTTGAAACCCCCTAAAAATTTGGAAACCTGTTTTGCACACCCGAGTCCGACCCTTCAATTTCTAGAAATAATTATCATTGTTCATTACCAGAAATTCTCATTTTCAGGCAGCTACTGCCATGCTATCGCTTAATTTAAGCGTCGAGCATACAGTTATTGCATTATCCAACAGTGAGTGAAACTCATCTCCATCCAGTTCCACATCTGAATCATTACCATAAATCCTCTTCACCACTCTCTGCAAGACTGACTCACAGGGCTGAACACGGGACAAGGCAGCAAAACTGCAACTGTCCTTGGTGATTTTCCAACCGTTTTCTCTTCCTCTCCACCCTGAAGACGATCATTTTCAAGCCTACAATCCACAGGTCTATACTTCTATACTACCACCTCCAACGGTGTCTTCACTGAGAACACTGGAGGTAAAGAAGAAGTCAGTCTCTTTAATGAAGTAAGTTGCCCACTCTCGCCTCCAGCGAATTTTTTGTCGACAAAAGCAATTGCATCAAACCAGTCTTTGCTTTTTTCCAGCGACCGATGTGAAGACTTGGCAGGTCAAATACCCTGTCTCTGAAGTTGAAGCATTTGACCACTCTCATCAACAAAAGTAAGTTGCTACATTTCTTGATGATGAGTTTGCAGCTTTTGACTTTGAACAAAGCGGCAGAAAAAAAAATTATCATACTTCCACCAAAAAACAAAAAGAACTCTGTATCTCCCAGGGACCCTCTGTGTGAAAATCTGTGAACAAAACTGCAAAATCTGTGTGCAAAGTACCCCCAGTTGTGCATATAAAGAATACCTACTAAATGACAAAGAAATTGGAAAGCACAAAAAACTGCCATTTTGTTAGATGGCCAGAATGTGTGCTCCATTCTACCTGGCCAACGCCTGACTGAGCCAGCCATTTGCCACCATATATAATGTTGATGTCACAAACAGTAACTGAAAATGGCAGGTTCACATAGCAAAATCCCAAACTGTCACAATGATAATCCAATAACAATAACAAGAAATTTTTGTTTGACTTTTTTTTTCTGCAACAGATGTTTGAAAAATACAGCTCTTGCTCAGTGGGTGGGTCACAGCATTCACCACACGCCCAACACAAAGGTTAATCTGCAGTTGGGCAGCCCTTACTGTCCTCTCATACCATGTATGAAATTAAACCAGTCACTGTGTAATTCGTGACTGAAGAACCTTAATGCCCGCTACCCAAAGCTGTCAATTACTGAAGTCCCTTGTCTACATGCGGTGAAGCAGTCGATCATTAAAGCCCCTTGATGGCTGTATGTGATGACTGGTCAGTTATCATCACCGATTTCACAGGATGTCCATATACAATGCCTAGTCACTAATTCGTGACTGAAGTACCCTGATGCCCACATGTCAAAGCTGTCAGTAAAGTTTCTCAGTGTTGCAACAGTCAGAAATTTGTCAATCGTTGAGGTTTCTTATTGGCTATATGTCATGACTTGCACTGATTACCCATCACAGATTTCACCAGGTACCCATGTACAACGCCTTATGCTAGCTGCCAGTCACTGAGGTCACATATGTCTTCTTACAATAACTCAGTAACTGCCTGTCAATCACTGTGATCACAAGATGTCCATCATACAGCGACTCACCTCTTGCCTGCTGCTCACCATGGTACCACCAAGAGGTCTCAGCAAGCTCCGTCCACTGGCCACAGTCTGCAATCAACAAGAAAAGCCATGTTTGCTTTCCCAGTTCTAATTTCCTTTTCACTCTTTGATTTGACATAAATCTGAGATGGCCTGACAGATGACAACTGCATGTGCAAAAAATAATTGTACCAATATTCCTTATCAGTAAAGATCGAATTCAAAGGTTTCTTTTCCCTCTGACATTTCAATTTCAGCTGAAGGTTCAATTTAACAATGACCACCTGCCTTCGATCCTACCCATACCCTCTTCTCCATTCCTATCATAACTTATTTACTACTTACCACAGCAAAACTAAAAGCCCTGAAATCAGTACCTCCACAAAACAAATTTATCTGGAATTGCTGAAGGAAAGATGTAATTTCCATCTTCCAGTAGAGTGTCTCCTGAAACACTGACACTGAGGCAGTGACTGCTTTGACAAAGCAAACTAGGATAGTTGCCTGTGGAAACTGAATGTTCTTTCAAATGTCAGTGTTCAGGATTATAATCACACTCCGATACATGAGCTTTTGCGTTCCAGGGCCACCCTTCTCAGAAATGCCCCTCTTCAAGCAGAAAAGATCAGAGACAAGATGAAAAAATACTCATCTCTTCATATGTTAGTTTAAGAGCACTGGAAGATTCATTCAGTCAATCAATTTGATTTTTTTTTTCCCCCACATACAGGAAGTATTTGGAACTGTCCCAAACTGACCCCCTTGATGGTCACAATGAGGTCAATGGACTTCTGATACCTCAAAATAACTTGAGGCTCCACATTGGATAATGTATTAATCAACAGAAATGAGTTAACTCCACATTGGATAATGTATTAATCTACAGAAATAAGTTAGTGTTGACAGCTCATGAAATGACTGCTAATGCTATGTGGCCAATGCAGATCAGGCTGCCCACCATCAAAGGCAAACACTGTTCTAATACCTTCAAAATATGCTGTATACTTCACTCACTCAAACTGCATCTAACTGTATGTAGGATATCCCACTCCAAGATTATTTGTAACTCAGAGACGGATTATTTCTACCCAACTTTCTGTTCCCATTTTCTCTTTTTCAATCCATTCTTAACAAGCGCAATGCTGCTGTTTAAAGCATGGCTAAGAAGTGCGCATAAACAAGTTTTACAATGCAGCAAATTTGTAACTTAAGCAGAACTGTCCATCCCCGTGAACTTGATGAAGCTGAAAGCAACTGTTTACATTACAAACTTTTTTCTTCCATCAAGTGGGAATTCTGCTGCCTTTTCTTGGCATATTCTTCATGTTAATAGGTCAGCCATCTGACTTGTTTGGATTCTTCAATTTCAATCTAACAGTCTTTAAATCGTTCGAAAGAATCTCAATGACCTGTTCCCAAATGACATACATGTAACTTAAGAACATCAATCCATGTGTTAACAATAAAACTTGTATATGTGTGTACACATATGTGCATGTGAGTGTGAGTGTGTGTGTGTGTGTGTGTGTGTGTGTGTGGAGTGCGAGTATGTGTGAAAGTGCCTACATGTATGTGTATAAGTACATACATGTGTGTGTGCATGTGTATATACGTGTGTGTGTGTGTGTGTGTGTGTGTGTGTGTGTGTGTGTGTGTGTGTGTGTGTGTGTGTGTGTGTGTGTGTGTGCGTGCGTGTGCGTGTTTGTGTGCGTGTATGCATGCGTGCGTGTGTGTTTGTGTGTGTGTGTGTGTATGTGCGCATGCATGTGTGCATGTGTGTGCATTTGTGTGCGATTGTTATTGTGTGTGTTCATTTCTAATCTAGTACAAAGCATGTTGACCACCCAGTCAACCAACCAGAAAGCGGGTTTTTTTGTTTGTTTGTTTTTTTTCATAAACCCACTATTTCTGTAAACCAAATTTGTTTTCATACAGATTCCAACTATCTTAAGCTTCAGAATTTTTTTTTTTTCTAGAATAATCCACATCTTCTGAACTGCTGATTAGTCAAACTGAAATTAACATTTTACAGGTACTGAGGTAAAGCTGAAAAATTCCATTTCTGACAATGTTCCCCCTCCGTTCCCCCAAAGTTTAAAAAGTCACCACTGATCATTCTAGTTTTTGCATAAATAAGGAGATTCAGTGTCAAAAATTGTTAACCTTGTTATCTTCCTGACAAGTACATGGGCAATTAACCTTATTAAACCCACTTTGGAAGTAGAGTGTGTGTGTGTGTGTGTGTGTGTGTGTGTGTGTGTGTGTGTGTGTGTGTGTGTGTGTGTGGGTGCATACTTGCGTGCGTGCGTGCGTGTTGCGTATGTACGTGTGTTGGCATGCATGTATGTGTGTGAGTGTGTGTACGATGTGTGTGAAGTCTGCATGCAGTATGCATGATGACCAACCATCTACAGCTGGTAAAATATGACTTAAATTGTCAAGAATGAAAGAAATCAAGCTGTCACTACGCTAAAAATTGTAGTAAGAATAACATTGGATTTTCACACCAGAGGAATGGAGTATCAAAGTGTCCCCACCCTCCCTGCATCAATGTAATACTGAAAAATCTCCCCCTTTAATATTGTTGCAATGTCTCCAATGCAGGCTGCTGCTCCAAATCTCATACTAAAACACACCTGTACACGCATGTTTGTGTGACAAATGAAAGATTGTTGCAATATCTAGTTCCCTGCAGCTTATGATTTATATGCCGCCACAGACATCTAAAGCAAATGCGGGTCTAGGAGACCCCTGCCAAGTACGCGTTTGAAGATCTGAGCATCTCCCAATCCTGCACTCAATATGAAAGCCAATTTCTAAATTTTTTTTTGTGGGTATGTTGTTGACACAGGTGTCAGAGGCTACTACAGCACTATACTAAATCGTGCTGGGGGTCTGCCTGATCAGTTATTCAGCAGCTGGGCAAAAGCAAAAGCACATACAACATGTATGAATTAGTCTGCTTAAGAAGCACACTGGTTTTCTATCAACTGTCTTTTATGTTAGAGCTATAACCTTTCCATGAATCTTCGTCACCATAAACTATAACCTTTCCATGAATCTTCGTCACCATAAACAGTGAGACACTAAGTGAGTAACATAATCAATGGTATTGTACTTGCTCTATTTAAGACGTGTAGAAGGGCAAAGAGGTCAGACAGTTTCAACTAGCAAAATCACTCCATGTTTCATTATAAGAAATTACACTTGCTTTGAGTAAAAAAAAAAAAATCTGCTTTCCATTCTCAAGAATACGGTAATAACTAATATTCACATTTACCACTGTGTACTTTTCTGCTTTGAGTATAGAAAAGCAACTTTCTTGAACTTCCAAGTACCAGTGGGCACGTTGTTTTTTGAAAAAAAATTCATGTTTGTACTTTACACAGAGTCCACGGGGGTAAATGTGGACATCGCCACAATGGGATACTGGCGCAACCACCAATGTAATTTTCTTCTTCTTTTTTTCTACAGTACTTAAAATAATATCGTTTCAAACGATCGAAGGTCACTGCCTCACGCGGGTCTGGTGACCTAAACGACGATGATACAACTGTGCTCGCTCTTATGATTTCAGACCTCATTCCTGTCTATCATACAGTTAACGTTCTGTACTGTGTATTTATCTCACTATAATCATAATCTTCATTTCATTCGTCCATAGAATCAATTTGCTGACTAAGAGAAATTACTTCTTCCAATGTACGATCTCTAAGGTGGACATTATTACACTCCGACTTCTGTGCGACGTGCACTGTGATGACCTTCACAAAAGACGGTCAGCTCTTTCAAAGTACTGAACAAGAGACGTATAAAGCTTGCTAACAAGAATTCATGAATCGAATACCTACCACACTGCGAACAGTTGGGATGAATCGTGCACAGGCGTACATGTTGAGGTGGATGGGCGTCTGCTTAGGTCAGTCAACCTGCAACAGTGAGAACTGAGATACCGGCTACGTCACATACAATTCACTTAGTTTCCGTAAAGACGAAACTACAACGTCAAAATACGTTTACCAACTGAGACAAGCCTCAGAATCACTTTTTAGACTATAACATACTTAAATGAATCGTTTCCAAACAACCGATGGCCCCTGAATAAATGATCGAGGTTGATAACTTTGCAACTCAAGTTCCTAGCAGACTAACCCGTAGAGGTGAACAGTGAAGGAGACTAACAAGTGCCCAGTACGCATGCGTAGTCATGGTTGCTTCCGTGAAGCTTCGAGGGTGGTGTCCACAGTTTCAAAAAGTACAAACCGCTAACGGTCGTGCACCACGCATACTTGGGTTTGTCTGAAGTTTCAGTCGCTGTTAACGTGCATGCTGTCTCTCGCGATCTTTAGACGTCTGGCACAGCGTGGGATGGAGAAAAAGTGCAACATAATCAAATAAAAGTTGAAAACAACAAATTTGTTTTGTGTCTACAATAGCGACTGAAATTGAGTATATCAGGCTTTTAAACAGTAAAACCAGCAGTACGGATGGCTCCTACCAGGTGTTAGCCAGTTACTGGCCTTATTATACCACCTTATTTAACAAGCCTATTCAAGTGTCATTTTCTCCATTACTTCCGAAACAACAACGCCTATTATATGAACTTTTTTGGCATTGCAATTGACACTGCTTCATTTTATTTTGAAGTGCTGTTTTACCTTTTATAATTCTTGCTTTTGGCTTTCGCCTTTCCTCCCTCCTTCCTACGTCGGGCCACTCTGATGACTTTTTGAACTCGGTTGTTGTCCACTTCCGCTGCTCAACTAGTGACCCAGGTCTTAAAATTAATGAACTTCAGAGAACCTTCCCTCGTTGTTCCGCGTTTCCTGTTTGCAGACAGCACGCAGGTCAACACTGGCCCACTGTCTTTGTGGTTTTTTCTGACCACGCCTAGCTTGGGAATGCATAGGATTTTGCAGTGACGAGTAGAAGTGTGGGGTATGGTTTCATCTCGTATGTGTTGATGTTGATTCTGCTCATCAACATCCAGCCCTTGTACCTTCAATAGCTTTGAAATCTTGCGCAACATACAGCTCCATTGCTCCACTATCCTCAGTAACAGCCAGCATAAATCCTCTTTGTCATCTTGACCCTTTCCGCCCAAACTTATCACGAGCGCAAACCAACCCAGGCAGTACATTCCTACAGGCAATGCCAGCAACAGACACCGGCCTAGCACCCCCCCAGCATAGTAGTACCTGTTGCTCATCATACGATAACAGTTGTCCTGTCTTTGGTCTGTCAAAGACGACCAATCTCCGCACCCTAAAATACCGACTGCCAAAGTGTCCAGAAGTGAAGTGAGCTTCTCACTGCCCTGCAGGTTATCAAGCCTGACATCAGTTTTGGAATCGTCATAGCTGTGGGAAATATGGAATGGTGAACTGGCTGGATGGATCTGGAGCAATCGCTTTCAATGAAAACTACCCACACGACTTCATCTTTAGGTAGTGAACAAGCTGATCTGGTTCCAGACTACAAGATGAAGTAGTTGAAAGTCAGATTCCACAAACGCAAAAATCTATAGGCCTGGGTTTTCTACGTATCACACCAGAACAGTAAAGACCTACAAGAGCTGAGGTAGACCCTCGACAAATTGTCTGCTAATGGTGTGAAAAACATGTACATTGTTCTGGCTGGTGATTGAGAACAAAGCAGTCTGCCCATTTACAGAGGATTGTCCTGTCCAACAGTCTATGGTCTCTTCTTTTCCTCTCCTGACCAAAGTCTTTGACCTTATCTTCACTACTAATTCATCTCTCTTACAGCACTCCCGCAGCATCCCTGGCATCTCAGATAATGTCATGGTTGTTGCCGATTTGGACATCAGGTCCCAGGTAACACGGAAAAACCACTGAAATACTTCAAATGTCACATTGCTGACTCGACAAGATTCCCTCTGACTTGAATACAACCAGTCTGCAAGTAAAACACAGTATCATCATACACCTAATGTTGAAGACCTCTTGACAGCATTCAAGTCCTCTCTTCAGCCCGGCATGGATGTGAACATAGGCTGCCTCTGGTATGGATAGCATGCCTGTCTCCCAAGGACTGACTGGTGTGTGTGTGTGTGTGTGTGTGTGTGTGTGTGTGTGTGTGTGTGTGTGTGTGTGTGTGTGTGTGTGTGTGAGGGCGTGCGCGTGCCAGTGTATACGGTGTGTGTGTGTGTGTGTGTGTGTGTGTGTGTGTGTGTGTGTGTGTGTGTGTGTGTGTGTGTGTGTCTGTATCTGTGTCAGTTTGCATTGAGGTAACCATACGCGCGGACTCCGCACTCTTGCCGAGTCTCACGGACTTTATGATGTTCAGTGCATGAATTATGCTCTGTTTTCTGTACTGCAGGATATCACCTACTACATATTTATTGTTACGAGAAAAACTACCCAGAGAATAACAGTTGTGTATTCTCGGACAGCTAAAAGGATTAATCAAAATACAGTACAGAAGCAACGCGTTTCAACGTCTAGTTCTTCTACAGTCAGTGACTATCTACCTCTGTACACCCACATCCCCACCTTTTGTCCCCCGTACAGTGGAGATCGTTGATCTAGCCTGTGCCCCACCGACACCTCTATCAGTCTGCTGACACCGTACACAGTGACTGACCCGGTGTTCCAAGATATCACGGTTCCCAGATATTATACGACACCGGATTTCTTCTACCAGTCAGTTTCACAGTGAGGTGACTGCGGGCGGAAATTAAAACAAACTTGAAAGAAAGATTACTGTTCCGCTGAACGACAGGGACAGACAAATGACAAGACAAAACACGACGCGTTTCGATCTCTTTGGTCTTCTTTGGGCGAGACAAACAACATTCAAGACAATGAAAACGAAGGACGAACAATAACTTATCTCCTCACGTTGGGCGCAAGACGTCGAAAAGTGTCGTGTTTTGTTTTGTCATTTGTTTGTCTTTTTCGTTCGGCGGAATAGCAGTCGATCAGGCCACCCCCTGTATGACGAAATTATCACCAGGCCACCCCTGTATAGTGAGGAAGGTACACCAGGCCACCCCTGTATAATGAGGGAAGTATCACCAGGCCACCCCTGCTTGGGTTTTTTGTTTGTTTTTTTGTTTGTTTGTTTTTTTGCTTGAGCACGAGGAAACTGTTCTGATATTTAGGTGGAAGTTCCCAACAGTTTCAAAGGAAAGCATACTTGTTATGAATTGCAGACAAATTACTGTACAGCGGACTGGAGTCCTTGTCAAACTGCGTCCCAGATTTCTTGGGTGTTGGTGTTCCCACGGTTGGAGATGAGGACAGTTTCAGAATGCTGTCGGACGATGTGACGCACACTAGACCCCCCCATCAGGATTGGTAAGCTATAAAGCAATCCGCAGGATCTGCTGTTGTTGAGGTGGGTGTACCTGGTACTCCCGTACGTGTAGGCTGTGTCATGGTCCGCCAGACCTAACATGCTCTCAGTTTAAGCACAATCTCTTGCTCAGCAGAGGAAAACACAGGTTCATTGTCTGGTAGCCTCAGCTTTTTGTTTCTTTTTCTCAATTGTGACCGTTCACGAACGATCAGTGTTTAGGTTGTCTGGTCTTCAGCACATAAGTCTTTGCTAGCTTACTCGTTTCCTCAAAATATCAGAAAATATTGGAGGGGGAGGGGGTAGTCTGCCCCCTCCTCACCCCCCCCCCCCCCCCCATTTCCCGATATTTACATTGAGGAGATGGGGGCGACCCCCCCCCCCCCCCCCCCCCCCCCCCCCCCCCCCCCCCATGGTTCCGGCGCCACTGGACGGTAGGGAAAGATTTCAGTCAAGGGAATGATCAAACAGATCTTCAGAAGGCAGGTTTCTCCTCTCATTCCGGACATGAGCGTCTGCACGACCCTCCTCCTCCTCACCATGTGTCTTCTCTTCATCTGCACCATCCTCTTCCTCTTATGGATATTACAGTCCCCTTCATCGACACTACCCCTTCCTCCCTGTGATGCGAGATAACCTCTATCTTGCGCTGAATCTTGCGCCCATCTTGCGCCGAATACGGTGATGATAAGTGATTGCTCGCTCATTTTCATTGTCCTGAATGTTGTGTATATCTTGCTTGCAGAAGGCCTAAGAGGTCGAAACGCGTCGTGTTTGCACTTGAGATTCGTTTGTCAACTTTTTTTTTTTTTTTTTTCAGAGCTTTAGCAATATTTTTTCCAATTTGTGTAGATTTCCGCCTGCAGTTGCCTCACTTTGCAACTAAATCTCATCATCATCATCATCATCATCATCATCATCATCATCATCATCATCATTATTTATTACTATTATTATCATCAAATATTTTTATAGTTGTTTTTATTATTATCATTTATTATTATTATTATTATTATTACCATTATTATTATCATTTATTAATTCTGTTATCATGTTAAGAAATGTGAATATCTTTTAAACAGAAATGCATTTGCTGTTATGGTGTAACGGAACACAGGTGATGTTATGCTTGATAAGGGGAGAGTTTCTGTTTGTGAGGATGTGTGGACTGTTGACAGGGTGAAATCTTTCAAGTGTTCGGATTCTAGAGCCTTTCCCTTACTGTACCCGCATTTCCGTGTGATCTGAAACACTGTTTGAAGACACTATACTCTTTGGAAAACGGTTCTCTAGACCTTTTCGTTCTAATGACTTTCGACAGCTGCAGCACAGTTCATTGAACCGTATGGCTCAGATCGATGCGTGGTAGCTGAATACAAAAATGACAAGGCTTTCTGGGTCAGTTCACTTGTTTAGACTGAAAACAAAATGGGGAGTGGGTATGAGAACTCCAAATGGCTTAGATTATGGATAAACACAGGCCTACAGGCACGCAATGTATATCAGCTCGGCTTTTTGTTATTGGTTCAAGTTATTGAACAGGAATATTGATTGATTATCAAAAAAAAAAACAAAAACTGTCATGTACTATGATTTAAACTCAATCGTGAAAAAAAAAACACCATGGAATGCAACATTTCTTTATGAACCTGGTTTCGGTTGCGTTTGGGAATGCTGAGCAGCCAGTCTGGAAGATACGTTTGTACAAACTGACTCCGCAAAAATCAATTTACATATAATAAATTACAAGATTGGGAAAGCCATATCAAATTAAATTAAAGTTTTGCAATTCACAGAATACACCGCCCTGGCGATTAAATTAAAGCATATGTCTCATAATTATAGTGTCAGATATGGATAAATACTGTTGGCTTTATCATATTTCTTATTTAGTAAACATAGATCTGGTGACAATAACAAGCATTCGCATCCCCCCCCCCCCCCCCCCCCCCCCCCACACACACACACACACACACACACACACTCACTCACGCACACACACACACACTCTCTATATATATGTATATGTATATTTATTTATGTATATATTAATTGTTCAGCATTATATATGTATTATACATGTATATGTACAAACATGTAAGTATATATATATATACAGATAGACAGACAGACAGACACAGACACAGAGATAGAGACAGCCAGACAGACAGACAGAGATATAGGCATAGATACATCTCTTTTGACATGCACTGCTCTTAACGAACCTCGAAAATGCACGTTTAGTTTGATTTCTGTGATGGTGTGGAGTGGTACGGAGTGCGGGTCGAAAACAGACGACGGTAGGCTCAGGAACCAAGGGACAACAGTCAGCCAAAGAGAACGCAGAGGGGACGAAGTAGAGTTTCTTCTTCCCTTTCATTTGGCCTAACATCGCCCTGAACACGCACTCACTGCCTCAGGCTGTAATGGGATTGAGTTCAACGTCCTCACAGCAATAGCTTTTAGAGACAAGTCGGTAGCTGCAGGAAGCTGGAACGCGGGGATTCGTTTGTCTGGCAGACTTGAGCCGGAATAGCTCAGTTGGTAGAGCGCCGGACACGTAATCTTGGTGATCCTGGGGTTGCGGGGTTCGAATCTCCGTTGGGGCGTTTCGGTGCAGGGGGATTTTTCCCTCGGAGTTAACATTGGTTCTGACTCCATTTCCCATACAGTCCTTCGAATGAGACTATAGACCGAGGTTCCGTGTGTGAACGCACGCATAATACCTTGCAGACACGTAAAATCCCATCACCAACTTTCGGAAGAGAAGGCCAGTTTGGCCGTTGGTATGGATGACACGTTACACATAGCATGCACCCTGCGTGAGAAATGGAAAGAATGAAGGAAGTAAGAAAATTGAGTGAACGATATTGAACGATATTGACTGGATGACACGGGAAACGACTGAATGAAGCGCCAGCTGGGCAGCTCTTCAGTCGGCACTACCCAGGTAGGCAGCCCGTTGTGTAAACGAGTGTTTGATTGTAAAGCGCTTAGAGCTTGGTCTCTAGCCGAGAATAGGCGCTATATAAGTATTCATTATTATTATTACTTGTATGCTGGCAGGTTTCGTTGGAATCGGTATCTGCAAACGGGAGGAGGTACCCAGGGTAGACGGTGTCCTCAGGCTCTGCCTGGGTGACATTTTTCGTTTCGTAGATGGTCAGTGACTTGCTTCTTCGATGGGAGGTCGTGATGATGGGGTCTTCGTGCCGAGAGGCGACGGTCCTGTGCCGCGTGAGGCCGACTCGGGAGAGACGCGTGGGAAAGAAGTCGCCAATCCGCTGCACGTACATCGGTGTCCACGCTGCGCCCATGGGGGATGTCCCCCCCCCCCCCCCCCCCCCCCCCCCCCCCCCCCCCCCCCCCCCCCCCTAAAAAAAAAAAAAAAAAAGAGGGCGCTGCTGGTCGTGCAGACCACTGGTGAAGTCGCGCACTGTCAGCGCCTCGCCATCGAACTGCCCCACAGCCTCGAGAGTCGTCCCCCGACGACACAGGCTGGTCCCGTCATCACTGCTGATGCGAGGAATGTAGCCAGTGCCGCCTCACGCCCATCTGGCAGTAGGCGTCTTCTGTCGATGATGCCACCTCCCAGCAGGTATGCGAACGTGCCTCAGGCTGGAATAGTTGAGGTTTACATCCTCGCAGCGAAAGCTTTGAAGGACAAGTTGTTGTTTCGCGGTAGTCTTGGATGCCTTGGTTTGTAGGTTCATGATGTAGTTGGTCGGTGTTGTTGTTCGATGGTGGTGGTCGTTAACGTTGTTTTCTTTTTGTTGTAGTTGCTGGCGTTCCTGTCGTCTTCCTCTGGGGTGGGTTAGAACCAGTCCTCTAGGGTGGGTTAGAACCCGTCCTCTGGGGTGGGTTAGAACCAGTCCTCTGGGATGGGTTAGAACCAGTCCTCTAGGGTGGGTTAGAACCAGTCTTCTAGGGTGGGTTAGAACCAGTCCTCTAGGGTGGGTTAGAACCAGTGTTCTGGGGGGATTAGAACCAGTCCTCTAGGGCGGGTTAGAACCAGTGTTCTGGGGTGGATTAGAACCAGTCCTCTAGGGTGGGTTAAGAACCAGTCCTCTGGGGTGGGTTAGAACCAGTCCTCTAGGGTGGGTTAGAACCAGTCCTCTGGGGTGGGTTAGAACCAGTCCTCTGGGGTGGGTTAGAACCAGTCCTCTGGGGTGGGTTAGAACCGGTCCTCTGGGGTGGTTTAGAACCAGTCCTCTAGGATGGGTTAGAACCAGTCCTCTGGGGTGCGTTAGAACCAGTCCTCTGGGGTGCGTTAGAACCAGTCCTCTGGGGTGGGTTAGAACCAGTCCTCTGGGGTGGGTTAGAACCAGTCCTCTGGGGTGGGTTAGAACCAGTCCTCTGGGGTGGGTTAGAGCCAGTCCTCTGGGTGGGTTAGAAACAGTCGTCGAGTCCAGAGGATATCAGGGCGTTGGTGTGCCCCAAGCTCACTCAGTAAGCCTCTTGGTAAGCCTGAGACACGCCCACGTCCTGATATCCTCCTTAATCGACGACTGGTTCTAACCCACCCCAGAGTCTCAGGCTGGAATGGTTGAGTTTTACGTCTTCACAGCATAATCTTTTAGGGACAAGTTTGTCGCCACAGCATAGAGTCGTTTGTCTGGGCAAGACTTAAAGCTGGCAGTTTTGGTTGGAGTTGGCATTTGCGGTCGTGAGGAGGGACCCTGGGTAGATGGCGTCGTCAGGCTGGAATCTGGGTGAAGGTCTTCTTTCGTAGATAGTCGGTGCTTTAGTTCATTCATGGGAGGTCGTGATGATTAAATCGTCTGGACCGTCCGGCGGTCGTCTGCAAGCCTCACACCAACAGCACTTCACTTCTATAGTGGAGAACCGGACCATGAAACCAGCAGCAATGTACCCGCAAACAAAACGGGCCTTGTGAGGCATGAATTGGCAGACATTTGTGCTTTCTGTCGCAGCTTCCGTGTGTTCTGCTCGCGCGTCGTTCAAAGCATTCATGCACATTTGCTATTGATGAAAACCCCAGAACCCAAGGAATAAAATGAAGCATGTCACAAGTGAAAATTTTGTTGCTGTATTACATCATTGATGATAAAAGTCGGAGAAGGAACCCACTTTTAACGAGTTCGAGTCATATTTTCCTCTATTACGATAACAAACACCAAACTGCACAAAATAATGTCATAATGATTGGATAGCAGGCATTTCACTCTTTTCACAAACATAGTTTTCATTATCCAAGATTGTGTCTGAACGGTGAAGTTTATCTTTGAAAATTAATGCAAAACACAACTGGCTTTCTTTTGCCTGGCTGTCGACGTGAGCTTTTGATACAATTTTCAATTAAAAAACACTCTTGAAACGGCTACTGGATGATGATTTTATACATTTTCAGTTGACTCTGTAATAAAAATGGAACCATCAACAAGATTTCGATCGGGAAGGCTGAATTTCATAGAATGACAAGTTAGTGCAAAACTCCGACAATGACCAAGAGTAGAACGAAGAAGGCGACTGTTCAAGAGAGGTCGGTGCAGTCATTTCGTGTAGTCGCAAGCTTGTGCGGAAATATCCGAGGCATGCCATATACGAAATGAGAGCTTACGGGCTTTACTTTTAATGTACGTTCTTGGATTCGACAGTTGTTTTTTTTTCTCATACTTTTGCGAAATCAAGAAATATTCAAGGTTTGGGATGCAGAGGATTAAAAATGGCGCGCCCAGATTAATTGTGCAAAATACCAGTTTAGAGAAAATATGGGCTTTTCGGTCCAATAGAGTTATAACGGACCAGTTAACGAGAATACTGGCTTGTTTCGTAGCACACTCTAGCGGCGAGTGGGGCTAGGAAAAGACGACAGTTTGTTAGACTGTCTTGGGACTGTCTCGCAAGTGAAGAATAATGTCCGACAATTGTAATCGAGTGAATGGTGCACGAAAAAGTAGTCAAACTTTCTGATTGGCGCATAAAACACTCAAAACGCTGAACTGCTTCAGCAGCAAGTGGAGCTTGAAGAAGTAGTACCAGTAGCCATATTGCTGATTTGAATGTTTGTCTTGCGCCTGTTTCTTACTGCCCTCGCCTCACATCTTTGGCCACAAGGACGAGTTGGTCACCTCACCGATTAGCGAAAGCCGGGCCAGCCAGCCCCCCCCCCTCCCCCCCCCCCCTGTTAATATGAATGTGTGACAATCTCGCGCGGTGCTTCTCTCTGCGCAAATGTTGAAAAAAGTGGGGAGAAGAACAAAAAATCATGTGTTTATGTAAAATCGGGCTTTCGATGATCTGAAAATATTCAGACATTATCTATATACATCCCCCCCCCCCCCCCCTTCCCCCTCCCCCCACCTGCTCCCATGAGGAAGTTAAGTCACTCCTACGTGGTACCTTCAGAGCTGACTGGGTAAAATGAACAAGGCTATGAGGCACACCAAGACCCCCATCCACACACTGGAGAGGAAACCCAAAACAATCATTTTCCGCTTGCGCACTGGGGATCGTGACCTGCGTGCCCACCTCAAGAGGATAGGAGCCGCAGACTCAGCGCTGTGTCCGTGTGGACGAGCCGACCAGACACCAGCACATGTCCTCCAGGACTGTCCACCTCGATGATGAGAGACGAGTAAGAGCCTGGCCAGAAGGGGCGGACCTCATAACAAAACTCTGGGGGACTGCCAGCGATCTCCGCCGGACGGCGAGTTTTGCCTCCACCCTTGATTCCGGTTATAGTTGCGTAGCTGTCGAACGCTGAAGAAGAAGTTGGCCACCTCTCCTGTTTAGCGTCTGTGAAACTCGTCTCTGAGCAGACTCTTGTACGTGGCAGGTTTGAGGCTATCTGCTTCAGCGGAAGGGATATTGTGCCCAAGCTCTTTTGCTACAGAAACTGTTTTGCCATGTGGAAAAAAACAAACAAACAGACTTTGTTATTGCAAAGTGACTGTTTAAAACAGATATCGCAATTTCATGTAATGTAATGCGCTTTCGCACTTTAGATGCCATGATGATAAAAAAAAAAAAAAATAGTGTTAGCTGTAACATGGACAGACTGGGTGCTTCATTTCTCCGGTTAAATGTCTGGAAAACTGTTTTAGCAACAAGTGAAAAATTCCACTGTGTTTAGGATAAAATCGTTTGGCAACACATCAGAATTGAAAATCATATTATGTATGTTTGCCATGCATGGATATGCCTAATATGAATGTGTGAACATCTCCGCGCGGTCTTCTCTCTGCGCACATGTTGAATAAAGTGTGGGGAGAAGAACAAAAAATCATATTATGTATCTTCGGGCTTTCGATGATCTGAAATATTCAGACATTTATCTATATACATATATAGCTGAATAATTTAGTAGTGGGGAAAACAAGTGCAGGCTGACGATTTTTTTTTTTTTTCATTATATAAATGACTTGGTGAAGATTTATATAGAAGGAAGATAAAGATGAAAGGGGGCGGGGGTGGGGGTGGCGAGGAAAATACATTGACAACATAAAATCATGAATAAATATTGTAAATGTTAAGCCTGTTACTAGCAGCGTATGGGAACCATTGTAATCCCACTTGAAGACACGTCTATTTACATAGCCTGCTCCAAGGCCTTTCGCGTCCGCTGGAATGGACTCATCAAAGAGACAGAACTAAGTCTATGCTCCCTTGGCATCAAGTGGAGATACACTACGGTCCATAATTCTGTGGTGTTCTCACCACAAAGGGTTCAATAAAAGAATCCAGCAGCACCCCAAAGCAGCCATCGAAGGGTAGAGAAAAGTGAAACATAAAGGAAATGTGGTTAAGTAAACAAGTTGCTGAAAAACTAAAATCATTATGTAAACAGTATAAGATGTAGGAGAGAATCTTTGAGCCTATGCTTGAGGATCCATTCAAGGATGCAAAGGAGGTCAAAAGATACCCAACAGTCCGACTGGTCAGCTCTGCTGTTTATTAACCCAAGAATTGTCAGCACCTGAGAACTGTGCAGAAGCAGCCTTTACTTTACTTGGATATATATGTATGCATGTGTGTATGCAGGGCCTACATAATTTTTTTCACTGCATACGTCCGTGTTTGAACGTAACGGTAGAATCAAATTTTGACCAAAGACTTTGAAACGTTAATACGTTATTTTGAAGAAAAGCTTTCATTTTCAGTTTGTCAAGTTTGAAAACTGTGACTGCACAGTTTTAGACATCACTGGTTCCAGTACACGTCTGTCACCCAAACACTGCACAAGCGCTGGGTTGAATCACCGATGTGTGTCCATGTTGAGATGGGTTGAATCACCGATGTGTGTCCATGTTGAGATGGGTTGAATCACCGATGTGTGTCCATGCTGAGATGGGTTCAATCACCGATGTGTGTCCATGTGGAGATGGGTTCAATCACCGATGTGTGTCCATGCTGAGATGGGTTCAATCACCGATGTGTGTCCATGCTGAGATGGGTTGAATCACCGATGTGTGTCCATGTGGAGATGGGTTGAATCACCGATGTGTGTCCATGCTGAGATGGGTTCAATCACCGATGTGTGTCCATGTGGAGATGGGTTCAAATCACCCGATGTGTTTCCATGCTGAGATGGGTTGAATCACCGATGTGTGTCCATGTGGAGATGGGTTGAATCACCGATGTGTGTCCATGTGGAGATGGGTTCAATCACCGATGTGTGTCCCATGTGGAGATGGGTTGAATCACCGATGTGTTTCCATGCTGAGATGGGTTTAATCACCGATGTGTGTCCATGTGGAGATGGGTTCAAATCACCGATGTGTGTCCATGTTGAGATGGGTTCAATCACCGATGTGTTTCCATGCTGAGATGGGTTGAATCACCGATGTGTGTCCATGTGGAGATGGGTTGAATCACCGATGTGTGTCCATGCTGAGATGGGTTGAATCACCGATGTGTGTCCATGTGGAGATGGGTTGAATCACCGATGTGTTTCCATGCTGAGATGGGTTGAATCACCGATGTGTGTCCATGTGGATGGGGGTTGAATCACCGATGTGTGTCCATGCTGAGATGGGTTCAATCACCGATGTGTTTCCATGCTGAGATGGGTTGAATCACCGATGTGTGTCCATGTGGAGATGGGTTGAATCACCGATGTGTGTCCATGTGGAGATGGGTTCAATCACCGATGTGTTTCCATGCTGAGATGGGTTGAATCACCGATGTGTGTCCATGTTGAGATGGGTTGAATCACCGATGATGTGTGTCCATGTGGAGATGGGTGAATCACCGATGTGTGTCCCATGTGGAGATGGGTTGAATCACCGATGTGTGTCCATGCTGAGATGGGTTGAATCACCGATGTGTGTCCATGTGGAGATGGGTTGAATCACCGATATGTGTCCATGTGGAGATGGGTTGAATCACCGATGTGTTTCCATGCTGAGATGGGTTGAATCACCGATGTGTGTCCATGTGGAGATGGGTTGAATCACCGATATGTGTCCATGTGGAGATGGGTTGAATCACCGATGTGTGTCCATGCTGAGATGGGTTGAATGTAATCTTGATCCAGATTCAGCTTCTCTGTTATTAACATCCACTTCTCTGTTATCAAAATCCACATCACTGTTATCAAAATCACTTCTCTGTTATTAAAATCTACTTGATCTTCAACACTAATAAAATGTTATGCAAGGACCACAAGTAAGAAAATGAAATTTCTGAAAGTGCACCGGCATGTCGTCATATACTAGTAACGTCATCATTAATTAATCGGTATTCATGAAGTTATATGGAAAGCAACTTCTCTCAGTGAACTTAAGACCATATGCGAGTTATCTTCCTCCTTGGTGTAACGCGGCGGCGGTCACGCAGGCGGGTGCTCGCCGCATATTCGTGGATGCAGGAAAACAATGAGTCCACACTTGAAAGAGAATGGATGTTGAGCAGACGACCGCGCCCGCTCACTGGCACACCCGGCGAGAAAGGACCAAATTTCGTTCGTTGCATCAGGTAAGCAAATTCTGTGAACTAATGCTGAGTGTGATCATGCTGTGTTTGGGGCTGTGTTGTTTTTTCATGCCGGATTAAAAACAAACAAACAAAAACGGGAGTGGTAACACATGTTCGTCTGTTGCACAAGAGGATGGTTACGTATTTGCACCCATTAACCAGGCTGCTAGCAGTGGTTGTGCAAATGCTTCCAGCTGACGGCGCGCGTCTTTTTGTGCTGTTTATCCCACAGCAGAGTTGACTGTTTCAGCCTTCGGTTTTGAGTAATAATTCGTTGAAGGTCGTTGAATGCTTGGGTTTCCTTGAAACTCTTGTCGGTCTTGCGGTGTTAAATCATTACAAAATAAATGGTTAGGTAATAGCTGTTTGTTGTCTCCCCACCCACCCCTCCTCCCCTCACTCACCACCTCATCTCACCTCACCCCTGCCCGTCCTTTTCCTTCAAAATACGGAGGAAATAGAACTGTTTGAGATACTTCTTTTTCTTTCTTTTCTTTTTTTTTTTTTTTTTTTGAAATGGCACGGGAACCAGCATAAAACTAACACAGGGATCGGGATCTCCCACATATTAATGACTGTCGGTGGAGAAACCTACCCCTACAGGCGTGGACTGCTGAGGGCGTGGATCGTTATGTTTACTGATCAGTTGGGATGGAAGGCTTTCTGCGGCACGCAGTTCATGAGAGAACAGAGTTCAAGGGCAGTCATAAAGGGTCAAGGAAAAAGCTGAGCATGACATGTGCTCAGCGTGTTTCCTTCCCAGGTTGATCTTAATTGCAGCGCGCGCGCGCGCGCGCGCGTGTGTGTGTGTGTGTGTGTGTGTGAGAGAGAGAGAGACGGCGTAATAGCTCGTTCTTATCCCCTCTGGAACTAACCCCGGGGTAAGTCTGGGCTAGCCTGCTTTTACCCCCGGGGGTCATTCTAGGACTAGCTAGAACTCACCCCCTTAGTTGGAACTTATCCCCCCCCCCCGGGGAGGGGGGGGAGGGGGCTTAGAGTCTGTTGTGTACTGGTCATTACGACGTAACTCGGAGATTTTAACTATTTCACAGCTAATATGGTCTCCCGAGTACCTGTGTACCTTGTACAATGCAGACAACTGGTGGTCAGTGCCGCTGACCACTGGTCACTATGACGTAAATCATATATTTCGACTATATTACAGTTAATCAGTGTCTTGTGAGTGTTTGTGCAATGCAGACAACCGGTGGTTTGTGTCACTGACCATTGGGCACTTTAATGTATATCAGAGAGCGGGGGTAAGAATGGGCTGTTACAACGGGTCGGATATCGCTGACCTCTCGTTGTCAGAGCACAATCGCACGATGCAGTTATTATCTCAGACAAAAGCTTTTTTTGTTGTTTTATCTACCCGTGTCATTGATTTTATTTGTCTGTCTGTCAACAAGATAACACAGAAACTGCAAGAACCGGGTTGTTACGAACCCATTTCATTTCAGTGGTGGTGAATATCTATGGCGCGGATCCATGATCCGTCGGCAAGATTACGGAAATAGTTCCGAACCGATTTTGATGAAACTTGATG
>JADBJO010000433.1:557500-565000 GCA_016801955.1 Conus betulinus | reverse complement strand
TAATCAATCAGTCAGTATTGGAAATCGAACTAATCTCATGACCTGCAGCATAGACACCTACAGAGTGGCTGTAGGCTGCTTTGCGGGTGTGTTAGTGAAAATACTGAGTGGGAAAGCTGAAATAGCTGTATTGCAATCCGTGAAAAGCGCTCATGGACAATTTTGCGACAGTATTTCCGACAGGATCCCATGGGAATGTGTCGTTGTAAATTACTATTGCTGGAGTTAAAAAAATAAATAAATAAATAAAATGAAATAAAATAAAATAATCACGTAAAATAGTGACTCTGCGACACTTTTTTCTCTTGAAATTAGATCTTTTACGACCATTTTCCACGTGAAAAATACTCGCTGTTACCAGATTTCACGTTGACAAATTTCAATTGATCCTGTGATATATTGTTGCAAGGAAAGCGAGTGAAAACCACCGTCACTCGCCACGAAACGTGTCTGCCGTAAAAATCTGTCTTTTCCTGTGAAAAACTATACTTTACCAGAATGTCTGATCGTCAATTCTACAATAGGAAATGTAAACGCTTCAGTGCATTTTCATATCAGAGTAATGGAAGTGAGATTTCTTATTAAATAAATGTTAAGAGATGTTTTACCATTTTATGCGAAAAAAAGTTTAAGGATAGATGTTCCATGTTCTTTCATGAAGCATGTTTTTTTTTTTTTTTTTCCGTATTCTGTGTGTGTGTGTGTGTGTGTGTGTGTGTGTGTGTGTGTGTGTGTGTGATCTTATCCATGCTGCCTTAGGGACAGTTCGTTCGATTGTAAGTTATGGTCAAGAAGTATTTGTTCCTGCACCAAAGACATATTTACAGAAGTAAACTGATATTGCTTCCTTGGCACTTAAAATTGCTTGAGGGCTTCCAAGATTGACATAAATTGATAGGACTTACAAAGAGGCAGGCGTTTTGCCTTTAAATGAACATAGGATGCTCTGTGCTTGTTGCTACTCAGCACGAGCAAGAACAGTCCCTAACTCAGTTACTTCTGAACTTGATGAAAGCGCTTACGTTTCTAGAGAGATCCGGAATAAAGCAGCGTATATTTTAATATCTGATTATGTTTCTCCTCTTTTACATGCATTCGACTTTTCTCTCTGACAACATGGTAAAAAGACCCAATACCCTTTCCCCCTTTGGTTGATGAAGCAAGCAGATATTTCCTATTCCTATGATTGAGAATCGACAGATTTTGGTCTCGGACAGTGCGGTTTCCGCACGTATCATTCCAGATTGAGCCCATTTAGAAACCACCATCTGCAACGCTTTTATCAATGAATGAATTATCATTCTTATTATTATTATGATCATCATTTTCATCATCATCATTATTATCATTTTTTACCTTGAGAAAGCTTACAATATCACTCGGATACATGGAAATCCCGTATTCTCATAGATCTTCACGATCTGGATTTTTGAGGCCGTTTCTAGTCCTTATTGTAACCTTATTTCGCTGACTGATAGTTTCAAATTCGTGTTGGCAACACGCTGACATCCACGAGCAGCAGGTGTTGGTTGTACCCCGGGTGAACATAATTTCTCCAGCTGTCTTCAGCATGAAAATTGAGGACAGTCAAATCGGTGAACCAAAGTTCCGAGTCCTGTCTGTTGATGTCATTAACCAGGAATTCCAGCACTCTGCCCTTAATAAAAGGCCCGGCCTTGAACACAGTACAGAAAAAAGAGTGGCTGGCTTTGACACGGGAGGGGGAAAGGATTATGTTGCCATGTACAGTGACGGTTGCGAGATCTGCACAGAAACGTGCTATTCAGAAAGGTGGTGCTTCTTCAGTCAGATGGTGTGGGTGTACTGCTCCCCGAGTCAGATGACATTGTTTTAGCCTCGAGGATCGGCAGACGACTGTGTGTGTTCAGGTATGTCAAGCGGGAACATAGGAACATGTCAACGGAAAGAACGTGGGAAAACTAGCCAACCTGCGGAAAGGAAAGTGCACCAGCAACACAGAACACGCAGTGACCCCAGCACGTGCTCTACGGCGGTTGCACGCTCACCTCGGCCTGATCCAGTTCCACAGGGGGTGACTGTCCTCCGCTGAACGGATTATGCATACATACACTTTGTTGTTCACGACTTTATCATGTTATGTGAGGGGAGGGGGGGGGGGGGGGGGGGGGGGGGGGGAGAGCGCAGCTGTAGTTTCCATGTCATTGAGATCGTGTCGCGTTTTGTCAACGTACTTCACGTCGACTGCTAAATGAGATGTACAGCTTAATAGCAATAAATTTTATTCTCTGTCTCTCACCCTCTCTCTATCTGTCTGTCTGTCTGTCTCTCTCTCTCTCTCTCTCTCTCTCTCTCTCTCTGTCTGTCTGTCTCAATCTCTCTGTCGTCTGTTTGTCTATGTCTTCCTGTCTCTGTCTCTCTCTGTGTCTTTGTTTCTGTCTATGTACGTCGGTCCTCACCCCCCCCCCCCCCCCTCTCATTCCACGTCTCTCTCTCTCTCTCTCTCTCTCTCTCTCTCTCTCTCTCTCTCTCCCCACTCTCTCTCTCTCAACTACCCTCATCTCCCTCCCTCCTCCTATTTCTCTCTCAACGCCCTCCTCCGCCTCCCTCCGTCCCTCACTCCTCTCTCTCTCTCTCTCTCTCTCTCTCTCTCTCTCTCTCTCTCTCTCTCTCTCTCTCTCATATGTGTCCGTCTGTTTGTCTATGTCTCCCTGTCTCTGTCTCTGTCTCTCTCTGTGTCTTTGTTTCTGTCTATATACGTCGGTCTGCTCCATCCCCCCCCCCCCCCCCCCCCCCCCCGTTTCTCTCTCTCTCTCTCTCTCTCTCTTTCTCTGTCTCTGTCTCTGTCTCTCTCTCTCTCTCTCTCTCTCTCTCTCTCTCTCTCTCTCTCTCTACCACCCTCATCTCCCTCCCTCCTCTCTTTCTCTCTCAACACCCTCCCTGCCTCCCTCCCTCCCTCCTCCCTCTCTCTCTCTCTCTCTCTCTCTCTCTCTCTCTCTCTCTCTCTCAACCACCCTCATCTCCCTCCCTTCTCTCTTTCTCTCTCAACACCCCCTCCCCTGCCTCCCTCCCTCCCTCCTCTCTCTCTCTCTCTCTCTCTCTCTCTCTCTCTCTCTCTCTCTCTCTGAAACTTTGTACTGAAAAAAATGTAAAAGGAAGATTTGAGTCGATTCTGATGGCAATGTATACTTCAATCTTGTGTCCGATCAAAATATCTTAAAAAAAAAAAAAAAAAAAAAAAAAAAAGAAGAAAAAAATTGAATGTTCAGCGGGGCTAAGACAAGGATGCCTTTTTAAATCTCTCAAAAACATGTAGATTAAAAAGGTAAACATGAATTGCAGCTATCACTGTCTGTTATACTTTGGAGTTATTGATTTATTTTATTGTTTATAGATGACACAGTTCTGTTTGCCAGCCACTTCAAGTGGACAACAGAATCAACGAAATGTTCTACAAGCATGTTGCAGCAATATAAAGTTATGTGTAAACATCAAAAGTTATTTTTAGAATTTGATTTCACGCTTATGATTGATTGAAAAAAAACGTATTTGGCAACAAAATTAGGTCAAGCTTGAAAACAGTTATGTCAGGTGTTCGAAAGCATAAGGAAACAAGCTACGCCAAATACATTATTTTTGTATTTAAAGATCCAGCCAATACCTTAATACTCATCAGAGGTTTGGGAATAAAAGCTATTTTGAATGGTCTGCATTAGGTTCATAGCTGTTCCAAGTGAACGTCTTCTAAGGTGATATGTGGAGATCTGGTTAGCTACCCATTGTGTGTTTAACGTTGCATGCTTCAGGTCGTGGATTGAACTGTGGCACATGGATATGGAAAGACTAACACATCGTAAAGCTCACATACTGACTCTTGCACTAGATCGATCTTTGTACGCAAGCAAAAGAAAGGGCAGAAGTGTTAACGTGTGGAAAATTCTCTTCAGTTTCGGCCGTGGCTTCTTATGGGGTGCATTTTGGGAATGACCATTCATACAGAGATGCTGCCAGGCAATATGACACAGTTTGACTTTAGTAGTGTGATGGTCAGTCAGAGGGAGACTGCATCTCTTAGGAGACCCAAGCAAAGGCTATTCTGCACAATTCTTAGCTGCTGACAATGCTTGGGTTATTAAACAGCAGGGCTGACCACTCGGACTGTTTCACTTTTTTTTTTTTTTACCTCCCTTGAATCCTTAAAATGGATCCTCAAGCATAGGCTCAAAGATTTGCTTTCCCTACATTTTATAATGTTTACATAATTATGTTTCTTTTTGTTTGTTTGTTTTTTTTAGCAATTTATTTCCTTACCACACTTTTTTTTCGTTTTACTTTTCTACCCTTCGCTGGCTGCTTTGGGTGCTGTTATTTTATTATTATTTTTTTTAATGATCCTTGGTGGCGAGAACGCCACAGAATTCTTGACTGTAGCGTATTTTCATTTGATGCCAAGGAAGCACATGTACTGAAGGTCATGTCTTCAGGAATCCGATCCAGTGGACGAAAGGGTCCAGGAGCAGGCAATATGAATACATGTCCTAAGAAGGTATTATGATGGTAGTGAAAGTTTTACCATGTATCAAATATTTCCCTGATTTTGTGTTCTCATTTTTCTTCTTCCCGCTTCTCCATCCTCTTTTTTAAAAAGAAATTTTGCCAAGTCATTAAAGTAATGACAGAAGGATTGTTTGCAATTTCTCCCACTACGAAATTGTTCAGCATGATATAATTTGACAATAGCTAACAGAGAAGCATATCAAATATACACACTGACTTCGAAGGACGAGTGCATGTGATCGAGCAAAATTGTTCGCGTCTGAAAAGTTTTTCATAAATGTATGTATATGTTCTTTGATGCTGCTTCATTGTGATTTGACATAAACAAAGCAGCTTGAAATGAACGAGAATGTTCAAAAGAATTTTCCGAAGAATCTATTCTACGCCGTAAATGCAGCAGCGCAGAACGACAAAGTAAAAGTGTCATTCTGTTTTCATAGTTATTATTTCTGCATAAAGGATACAGCGTACCAGACTTGTCGATACGTTTGTTGATACGTTTATCCAAGAATCTGTGATGGAAACTGTAACTATTTGATGTGGTTAACACTTCGGCCAATGGCACAGTGAACACCGCGTTTGAAAAGGAAAGGTGCGTCTATGAACTGGATGTACATTGCATTCGTAAAGTCATTGCTCGCTTGAGCTTTAACGTATTTCTGAAAATTACATTGTAAACCAGTACAGTGAATATGCCCATTAATTTACTTTTATTTTGGGGGTCATGTTGAAAATGAACAGCGTTTCTTATTTGACCGTTCCATACATCAAGACTCTCGAATTGAATTCATGAAAGAATAGACGGGAGTTCCTCTGCTTTCTTCTGTTGTTGTTAGTTTGTTTGTTTATTTTTAAAACAACAAAAACGCGAACCGGTGTGATACACAAACGGCCATTTTCGTCCAAAGCTGTTCGCCCTTTTCCGCTCCTGCTTGCCCAGTACAGGGTACCCCAGAACTTCCGCTGGAGCTCTTGGTCTGATCTACTACTGTGAGTGGACACCGCTTTTGACCGTTTGGAACATGCTATTATCATAAGTATTATTGTTATTATTATTCTGAATAGTTATATAGCGCCTATCCTAAGCGCTTTACAATCCATACTCGTTTACACAACTAGCTGCCTACCTGGGTAGTGCTGACTGAAGAGTTGCCAGTTAGGGCTTCATTCAGTCGTTTCCCGTGTCATCCAGTCAATATCGTTCAATATTGTTCACTCAGTTTCCCTTACTTCCTTCATTCTTTCCATTTCTCACGCAGAATGCATGTTATGTGCAACATGTCATCTATACCAACGGCCAAACTGGCCTCCTCTTCCGAAAGTTGGTGTGGGTTTTTACCTGTGTGCAAGATGTTATGCGTGCGTTCACACACGGAACCTCGGTTTATAGTCTCATTCGGACTGTAAGGGAAATGGAGTCAGAACCAATGTTAAACTCCGAGTGAAAAATCCCCCCTGTACCGAAACGGCCGGCGGAGATTCGAGCCCGCAACCCCAGGATCACCGAGATTACGAGTCGGGCTCACTACCACTGAGCTATTCCGGCGCCTGTGTGTCCCAGTCGGCAACAAACAACTGTCCATGGTGCTGTGAGATTTCCGATCAGTATGACTTAGTTCCAGCTTACTACGTCAGAAATGCAAGTACATTCGAGTAAGTTACAGGAACTTGAAATCTGTGTACGTTGCTATAATCCGAAAAGTTGAGTTTTGGTCTTTTTATTTTTCTATTATAATTATCATGATTTGAAACTCTCTCTCCCTCTCTCTCTCTCTCTCTCTCTCTCTCTCCCCCCCCCCCCCCTCTCTCTCTCTCTCTCTCTCAGGTCAAACCCCTTCAACACCATCCCCTTCAAGATTTTAAGCTATGTGCATTGACGAAAATGAGGGAAGAAGCCCTCTAGTATGCGCGCGCGCACACACACACGCACACACACACACACACGTGAAAAGAGTGGTTATGTGTGCACTGGCGAAGGGCAGGAAAGGGTGGGGATGGGCTTGGTCGATTGGTGTGTGGTTACAGTCACACGTCTCACCAGGTGATCGATCACTGATCATCATGGGGCTGCCAGGGGCGCGCGTGCTTATTAGCGGCCAGCTGGTGCTGGTTGCACGCAGACTGCAAGGCGTCTGTCGCCGTGACCCCTTTTTTTTCTACACTAGGGTTTTACTCGAGCTCTGTTGAGCCTGTTTCTCGTGTGTGTGTGTGTGTGTGTGTGTGTGTGTGGTGTGTGTGTGCGTGCGTAAGCGCATCTGTGTATGTCTGCATGTGTGTTGTCTTTCTGTACGCGAGCGCGCACTTCTGAAATTTAGTAGACGAGATTTGATAGATTTTCAGATGTAGTGAGGATTCGTGACATGTGCGGACGTGTGGTGAATTCTTCCTGCCGTGTGTAGATATCTTGGCATGAGGACACCTCTGAAAATGCTACCACAATCAAAAAGAAAATTAATGTCTGCTTAGAAAATGTTGGATTAAGGTTTGGGTTTGGCCAAGGATTTGGCCGTTTGCACTGGTTCGTTCGATGTTTCGACTTTATTGGCCACTCACAAAGCGCGCTGCCCGCAACGCCAGTCCTGTTTTTATGTTTAAAATGTAAAGGCCTTGACTTCGATACCACCATACATAGTCTAATTGAAAGGCTGAAAAATCTGGATGTGTTCACAGTCGCGCATGTGTGTGTGTGTGTGTGTGACACATCACGGCAAACAGCTGCGCGCAGAGAAAGAGGCTGACACAAAGGGAAAGATTCAGACAAAAAGGGGGGGGGGGGGGGGGGGGGAGGGTACTGTGAGAGACGAAGACAGAAAGAGATAGAGACAGAGAAAAAGAAACTGCAAGAGATAGAAACTTAGAGATGAAGAGCCAGAAACTGGCGGAAAACGAGAGAGAGAGAGAGAGAGAGAGAGAGAGAGAGAGAGAGAGAGAGAGAGAGAGAGAGAAACAGACAGGTAGACAGAC
>JADBJO010000433.1:537500-552500 GCA_016801955.1 Conus betulinus | reverse complement strand
ACCCACTCTCCTCTCCCTTTTTCCGCTGTTATACATCCAAACCTCATACTCTTAGGCGCACGAGCACACACACACACACACACACACACACACACACACACACACACACACACACGTGCATGCACGTGCGCGCACAGACACGCACACAAACACACAAAACACGCGCACGCATGCACCCGCACGCACACAAAATACACACACACATGCGTGCGCGCGCTCATCCACACTAGCTCACATAATATTGGTTAACTCGCAGCACTGGTGTACGAAAGAGAGAGAGAGAAGAGAGAGAGAGAGAGAGAGAGAGAGAGAGAGAGAGAGAGAGAGAGAGAGAGAGAGAAACTAACTATTATTTGTATACTGCTTCGTATAACGGAAGTGATTTAAAAACATTGTTTGAGTTACTCTGTACTTAAGTCAACATTTTGTGTGATTGTAAGTGATGTTTTGTAAAAAGGCAGGACTAATTATTACAAACTGCTCAATGTCACTTATGATTATCATCGATCGATTGAGATTTGCATATCTTAGATTTCACTTTGTACGTCGTAAGTTTAAAGTGACATTTGTTGACCAAATGACGTGTGCACAAATAGCGTAATGATTCCTGACGTCTCTTCAAAGTACCAGAGTACGGCAGACGGTACCAGAATATACCAGAAATTGTGTTTTGAATGATGCGAGCATTTTGATCCGTTATAGCATTTGGTGCTCGATCCTTCTAGAAAGTTCCATGTATATCGATTGGCCGTGTTACGTCATAATTCTGGAACAGTCCATTATACTCTTATTATTGATTGGTTAAAGATCCGTGTTTCTTGACCTTTTGTTTCCATGATCTGTTGAGGGAGTAGTGAGTGAGTGATGATGATGATGATGATGATGAGAGAGAGAGAGAGAGAGAGAGAGAGAGAGAGAGAGAGAGAGAGAACTGAAACTGAAAGTGTTGGAGAAGGACATGTTCTAGTTTTGGGAACCCTGTGATGGTCATTAGTATTGATTTGAGAATCATTTACGAGAGCCTGTTCTCTGTTCGGATTGATTCAGCGACAGATCAGAACCCAGCCTGACCTGCTAATCATATCGGTCAGCCTTGATCCCACTGAGGAGTCCAGGAGTCAGAGTTTGATTCCGGCCAGCCATAACACTAATGAATGCAGACAAATCAACCGGAAGTATCCGATGACCCCACTCTCGCTATGTTTGATAGCTTTCAACATGAATCACCAACAGGGCTGAAAGGGAGTAAACAGGATATCTTTTTTTTTTTTTTTTTTTTTTTTTTTTTCTCTCTCTCTCTCTCTGATAGCCGAGTAATGCTGACAATGAAGCGAAAAGTGACTTTCAGATTCCGCTTTTTTTTTTTCCTGCTCAGCATCAGATGTTTTCCCCAAATAGGTCAGATGTTTCCGTGACCAAAAGAAATAAATTATTTGAAAGCTCATTAGGTATTTAGCTTTTGACTGTCGATGTGATTTCTCCAAAAGTGGCGAAGAGAACTAAATGATAATAGAAAATCATAATGCACTCATCTAATTTTCGGCCACGTGGCCTTTTTCAAGAGAGAAAAAAAAAAAAAAAAAAATGCAACTACGTGACGTCCATTTTTGGCTACTGGTCAGAGCAAAACCTCTCCCTCTTTTTTTGCTCTGACCAGTTGCCAAAGATGGACATCACGTAGTTGCATTTTTATTTTTTCTCTTGAAAAAAGGCCACGTGGCCGAAAAATTAGAAGAGTGGCATTGTGATTTTCTGTAATGTTTTCTTCCCTTCGGAGGACTATTGCTTTTGTAAGTGAGAATAGTTCACGAAGTTCTGTACAGAAACCTTTGTCTCTGTCACAGCTAAACAGCCATACATGTCCTAATCCATTATCACATAAAAAGGCCTTAGCATGCGACACCTATGCCTTTAATACCTTCTTCGTGTTAGGGAATAAGAATATTGTATGGCTTTTTTTTTTTTTTTAACGTAATGTAATTATGTTTGTTGCAAGGTGAAGTGACTGCAGATGGAAATTGAAACAAATTTTGAAAGACATTTGAACCAACTCCACCAATCAACAGAGACAAACTAATCACAAGACAAGACGACGCGTTTCGACCTCTTAGGCCTTCTTCAGGCAAGATAGACAACATTCAGGACAACGAGAATGAAGAACGATCACTTATCTATTCATATCGGCGCAAGATGGGCGTTGAATGAAAATGAGGCCGTTAGGAAGGAGACAGTATGTGTAAAGATAGCAATGATGATAATGATAATACTGATAGCAATAATAACGATAATGATAATGATGATAATTTTTTTTTTTTTTTTTTAAACGATAGAGGATTAGTACCACTTTTGGGTGATAGCATTAATATTACAACTGCTATTGTCAAAAGTGGAAGTAATCCTCTCTATTATTATTTTTTTTTTTTTATTTTTTTTAAATATCACTATCATCATCATTATTATTGCTATCAGTATTATTGTCATGACCATTACTGACTGACTGTCAGACCTAAATGGACAGATTATGCAGAAAAATGATTGAGCTGATTTGGCAGCAGCACGACAACAGGGGGGAAAGCAATCAAAGTCAACTCGTCAGTAAACACTGCGGAGAAGAGAGAAGACCAGTCCGCCGCTTCTGCCAGTCCGACGGGTAATCGGTGGTTGGTTCCAGGGTGAATGTCATTTGTTAGTCAATAAGGAGAAAGGAGGTGGGCTTCCAAGACGTTCTTGTTTCAGACCTTAGGTACACCTGAAGTACTCTGCAAGTTCATTTTTACAGGGCTGAACAGAATCAAAAATGTCTTATATATATTCGTAAGCGTCCTTCGTGTTACTGAGAATTGACTACATACACATCGCTGGACGTCATCGCGCGCGCGCTTTTTGAAAATCTAGGAAGGCCATTAAGTAGTCTTGACTGCGAGTTTGATTCTTTTTTTCTCTACTGCATATAAAGTGACCATGTCATCCATCACTCGTTCTAAACCCAGATTGCGCGTCCGTTATTCTTTTGTTTTTTCAGTATGGTACATCTCTTGTCTGTGTGTGTATAGTGTAATTAGAATGTGTGTTAGAAAAATTCCCCTGTAATTGTAAGAGCAGTTAGTGTATCCCCTCCCCTTCCCCTCCCCCCCCCTTTTTTTAAGTGGAGTGATAATTGATCTAGTCCACTGTTTTAGAAAGACCGTTCTGGTAAAGAACATACGCTAGTTTAATAGTGTGGTCTAATACTTTGACCTGCATTCTTTAACAATTCTGAAAGGATATTTCATCAAGACCTGGGCTTTTTTTTTTTTTTTTTTTTTTTTTTTGCATCAAGTGTTTTTTTTTGTTTGTTTTTTTTTTTTTTTTTCAGCGGCTTCCATTTCTTTTTTATTCGTGTCATCAGCTAACAAAATCATGAAAATCTTCTGCGTTGTTTCACTAGCTCATTGTTAGAAATGATTTAGGTCCGCTTCCGGAGTATGGAACTGGATGAAAATGATGCTTCAGTTCATTTTTAACAATGCCATTGTTGACGCATCTTTTTGAATAATGTCTTCAGATCAGAACATTGATTATCATTATAAAGAATCCATTAGTCGATCTGCTCGTAGTTTATTGAACTTTTTTTTTTCTTTCCGAAGCATCCTGGTATACTTCACGTTGTCGTTTATACAGTATAAAAAACCTCGATACATTCGGTTTGTCTTAGCTTCCAAATGTGCATTCTAGCTATCTTGTTCAATGTACAATTTTTTGTTTTGGTCGAATCATGGCAGATTTCAGATAGCCAAAAAAAAAAAAACAACAAAAAACAAAAAACAAAAAAAAAAAAAAAACAAGGGACGAATATTGTCGATTAGTTCACTGCGTGACGAAGCTGTACAACGCAAGGGAATTTCGGGATGTTGAGGACTGAATTTGGAAAAAAAAAAAAAAAAAAAAAAAAAAAAAGGTGAACACAACTTACAGCGTAAAAAAGGGACGGGCCAAATAATTGTAATGTTAGGAAACAGAAGAATCATTTTTACTCGGATATCATTCGGAGACCGAAATTTGGAACTTTTTTTTTTATTAGACACACACACACACACACACACATGCACACACACACACACACACACACACACACACACACAACACACACACATGCATGCGCATTCACGCGTGCACGCACACGCACACACACACACACACACACACACATACATACATACATACATACATACACATACATACATACGCGCGCGCGCGCGCGAGCGAGCGCGGCACACACTTAGATTACATTTTATGGTCCAAAAGCACATGCTTGCGCAGGCGCCTGTATATGTGCAACCAAGTGAATTTTCTGTTAAAGTACTGCTATCCAATCTCTCTTTGTCTGTGTACAAACGCCGAATTACCGCCACGTTTTAACACCGTTTACTTTCTTTCTTTCTTTCTGCTTGCGCAGGCTGATACTCCTGCGGACACTGCCTGTATAGACAGGCTATGGAGGTTTGTGTGTATGACTGTTTTTTTTTTGTTGTTTTTTTTTTTTATCCAGCCATCAAGGCAGCCATACTCCATCTTTGGGTTTACAAAAGGGGACTTACTGTATAACTGAATGCTTTAACCAGAATCTATCTACATTATGATCTTCGGTATCCGCTGTAGGATCATGAGTAACTATCTGAGCGTCAGCGCACTTCAAATTGTGAGTAAGTATACTGTGTCTGTTGCGCTCAAAACCATACCGACCGAGCATGACTGAAACTTCGGGCACCGCGTTGAAGGGACGGGAAAAGACCAGCCAATCCAATGACGTTTAGCCAAGAGAGAGAGAGAGAGAGAGACAGAGAGAGAGAGAGAGAGAGAGAGACAGACAGACAGACAGACAGATTAACTGGTCAATTCTAACTGGGATGGGGCATTTCAAAATGTATTCTCAATCGTTCGTCCCACCCACCGCCCTTGTCGTTTCGTGTAATTACACAGCCCACTGAACCATTGAACCCCCACCCTTTATTTCCTTGGGCGTTAGTGTATAAGTTTCTCTCATGTTTGTAAATTGTTCACATATTCTTGTTGACGACGTAATTGCTGCTTCCACTCCCTTCCTCCCATTGTTCATGTTGTTCCTTTTATTTTTTCTGGTACTGTTTTTATTTATTTCTTTGTGTGTGTGTGTGTGTGTGTGTGTGTGTGTGGGGGGGGGGGGGGGGGGGGGGGGGGGGGGGGGGTGGGGGGCTTGTTTTTGCTTTCTTTTTCTTTTTTCGATGTTTTGCTTTTTTTTAAAAAAAATCCCAAGCACGAAGTGAAATGCTTAGTACATTGTGAATGTATTTTACCGCCAATATATTGTTAATGTATATTTGAGACAGTATAAGCCTAGGGCTTGTTCACACCCACACCACCCACACACACCCACCCACACACACACACACCCCCACACACGCATATGTGTGGCAAACCCTTTTGTTTCAAGTTTGGGCGGGGACCAGAAACAAACCCCTACGCCCCCACACTCTCTCTCCATCTCTCTCCCTCCCCGCTCCCTCTCTCTCCCTCTCTCTCACTCAACCTCGTCTCTCTCTCCTCCACTCCTCTCTCCCACTCCCCCTCCAACTCTCTCCATCTCTCCTCCTCCTGCACACACACCCCCAACACCCACACAACACACCACATCGACCGCACGCCACGCACGCCAACGCACGCACGCACGGCAGCACGCACGCCATCTACCTACCATGTACTGGCTAATTTCTATTACTTTTTCTTGTAGGTCGACCCCAGACGAAGAGCGCAGCGTGGTCATAAATACCCCCCCCCCCCCCCCCCCCACACGAAAATGGTGAGGTGCAGGCTTGTGACCCCCCCCTGCGGGCTGTGTATGACTATAACCCCCCGTACGCTATCAGCTTGAACATCATATTCATCTTCACGTCAAGCACTTCCTTATGTATTTGTCTCTGGAATAAAGTGAACGCGCAGAATAAGCGAACCCAACCAAAGAGTCAAAGACATATCCCCGGAACAAGACAGTCTAAATTACCGTGTCCAACAATAGCTAGTATCACTTTTTGTCTCTAAGCTGTGCTCCCCCCCACTGTCCGATATTGTCATGTTTGAGGACGAGGTACTCCTTTCCTGCCATTCAAATTGCATAAGTTCTGCCTCTCTGTCACAGATTCCAAGCCCCCAGTTTAAATTTCAAAGGGACATCCCTAACACCTGCAGACACGGAGGTTTGTTCTTATCCTTTTGTTTGTCTGTTTGTTTTTTGTCTGTACCGACATTATACGAACACTACTACTTGAACAGATATCTAACGTTTGCATTAAGATTGACGTGGGCACTAGACCCCACGTATTTGATGTGGGTGTGGCTATGGAAAAGTTTGTCATGAAATCCAAGCATCCGGTTCAGCCAGTTTAATCGCAATTCTTTCACTGGACATTTTAAGTTTCCCCACCACGAAGTGAATTAATTCATGAATTTCGTACTTTCGCGGGATTCGAAACTGGTTTTCATCATACACGGTTTACATTGTGTATTTATCCTAAATCCATCACACACACACCACACACACACACACACACACACACCACACATCACAACACACCCACACACACACACACACACACACACCCAACACACACAGCAACACACACACACACACACACACACACAGGACACCCCACGAGTTTCAACGCCCAGTGTGAACGGCAGGTCAACTGAAGAAGACTTCTACAAGTCTGGGTTTGCAGAAACCTCAAGTCCGAATTGAATCTGTTCCCACCAGTTGTTGAAACACGAAACCCAGCCTGGCCTTTGTTAATTAACTTTCCCCCCCAAGGCCCGTCCCCTGCAAACCCACTTGATCCCCCCTGGTTTATCTGAGCGTAACACGGGCAAGAAGGTGTCATTTGGTTCCCCCCCTTTGATGTTAGTTCTTGTCATCGGCCCCCAACCCACCCCCAGATTGTGTTGGAGTCTGTTGATACCCCCCATTCCGTACAACCCCACGATCCTGTCTGCTTTTGCCCACTGCCAGTGGGGAACATCACGTTTTCAATTCCATATCTTGTTGTGTCGCTTTTCTTATCACATATCATTATCCTATAAACCGCCATCAAGCTGTAGCAGTACCTCAGCAGCATCAGTAGCAGTATTGTGGTGGTAGTATACCACACCTGCAGTGATCACAGTCTGATGGGAGTGTGTGGTGGTGGTGGTGGTTGGTGTTCGGCGGTGGTGGTGGATTGGTGGTGGAAAGACAGTAATCACTGCTATAATCCTTGCTAAGGCCTTTGTTGTTTCAAAATTGACAAACTTAACTCAAATATGCTTTGGTGTTTTCGTTGTGCATAAAATGCACACACAACAACCCAACAAACAAAACCCCGTCGATTGTCCCCCTTTCCACTACCATCCCCCCCCCAGTAATAGTGCTATAATCATTGCTAATGCCCCCCCCCCCACAAATTGACAAACTTACGAAAATATGCTTTAGCGTTTTACCGGTTGTGCCTAATAAAATAAAAAACCTTTGATTGTCCCTTTCTACTACAATCCTCCGTTGTTTTTTTTGGACTCCCCGTTCGTATATTAACAGGGAGTACGTTACATGTGAACGTAAGAGCGTTCGGTGTGTGGTGTGTGTTGTGGGTGGTGTCGCCCTGTGTGTGTGTCCAGCTGCTTGATGTGTTGTCATAGTGTCGTGTGTTGTGTGGAGTGTTGTGTGCGCGTCCATCCTATGCCAAATGCAGCGACTCTGCGTATATATACTTGTGTGTGTGTGTGTGTGGTGGTGTGTTGTGTGTGTGTGTCTTCTGTCCGTGGAACAACCCAGATGTTCACAGAAATAAAAAGACTGTCCTTTTTACGATCGTCTGGAGACTGAGCAGCACTCATTCGTTGGTCCATGCTACCGCTCCTTAAGGGAAAAATAAATAAAAAAAAATATGTTCCGAGATATTGCTGAAAGCCAGTGCAACAAAACACCGTTATATTTGCTTCCGCATAAAGATGTCTAATGCTTTAGAGACAATGCAATGTACGGCTTTTAAGCTTTAAAAAGCACGCGAACAATTGCTAGATCGGTAACCTTTCGTGGGAATTGGAGTTTTGCAGTTTGCTTCAGCGCAAAATGTTTTTTTTATTTTTTGGGCAAATTTGAAATTATGCTTCTTATTTTTGGGCAAACTCATATTTGCGTATACGTCATTGGCTCATATTTAGGCTTTACGTTCTGAGTTCTCTCTCCTCTCTCTCTCTCTCATCTCTCTCTCTCTCTCTCTCCCCTCTCCCTCTCTCTCTCTCTCTCCCCCCTCTCTCTCCCTCTCCCCCCTCTCTCTGTCTCTGTCCTGTCTCTCTCTCTCTCTCTCTCTCTCTCTCTCTCTCTCTCACACACACACTCTCTGTCTCTGTCTGTCTGTCTGTCTTGTCTGTCTCTCTCTCTCTCTCTCTCTCTCTCTCGCTCTCTCTCTCTCTCTCTCTCTCTCTCTCCTTACACACCACACACACACACACACAAAGAAAGTGCGAACAACCATGTAAAAACGGACTGAACTAAATCACATGTCGCTTCACCCTCATGAAACTAAATCCATGCTTATCACAAACCAGGCCAAAAAAGACCAAAATCTCACTATTAAGTTTCCTCCTGTACATCTTAGAAATGAACCCGTTGAACAGGAAACATACCTCAAAGTGCTGGGATTAACAATTGATAAAAATATTTAGTTAGCAAGCTCACATATCCCCACTGTGCAAAAAAGTTTCACAGAAAGTTTATCAACTCTCCAAATCAAAACGCTTCCTCGACCTGCATTCACGCAAACTCTTTTTCCAGTCTCATATCCAACCATACATAGACTATGGATCTACTCTATGGGACTCTACTAGCGCTAACACCCTCAAACCATTGCTAAGCCTACACAACCGAGCACTCAAATTAGTCTTCCTAAGAAGCAGTAGTCTTCTGGACTCGGACTGTTAAAAAGATTCAAGTTCTCCCTTAAGTCTGAGATTAGAATACAACAAGGGGATAATAATGCACATGATTATGTCTGGGAAGGCACCGTTAACGTAAGATCACAGATTCTCAAATAATTCCTCAAGGACTCTACCCAAACTTCATGTCCCTGTTCCTAGAATTGACTTATTCAAATCCAGTTTAACATATCCAGGGTTCCTGACAATAGAACTCGCTTCCTGAATCAACCAAACAACACCAAGCATATCAACCTTCAAACACCATTACTTCAACCATCTTATGTGCCAGTACTTGCATACTCCGCCATAAATCCTCCACCATCCTCTTTGCCTTATGTATGAACCTGACTATTTCGAAAGTGTTTTGAACTTGAAATGGTGGGTGTGTGTGTGTGTGGCGTGCTTCCTACTCCTGCCCTTTATCATGTTCTCGTGTTATGCTTGTATTCTTATGAGACCTCTCTCTCTCTATCTCTCTCCTCTCTCTCTCTCTCTCTCTCTCTCTCTCTCTCAGTTCGGCTGGAATGACTTGATTTATTATCTATATATTCCCCCCCCCCCTACCGGTGGTGACTGGGCTGCCCCATTTGTGCTTTTCTTTTTTTTTTTTTCCTGGTGCTTCATAATCGATTGTCTTGCGTCTCCTTGGAATGTTTTGATTGTCATTTTGTTCTAAACATACTCTTTCCGCACCCACTCTTGCCTCTTTGTCCCTCTCTCCCTTTCGCTCTCTCTATCGCCCTTCCCTGCATCATTTCGGCTCTTTGCGTCTCCTCTCTCGCTACTCTCTCTCTCATCTCTCTCTCTCTCTCTCTCTCTCTCTCTCTCTCTCTCTCTCTCTCTCTCCATTTTACGCTATTTTTCCGTATCGTATTGTAGTTCTGGTCACTTTTGGCATGCTTCGTTTGCTGCCTTATTTTGCACACTACCCTTACTCAGGGCGGAGGACTCGGGATGTAAAAAAAAGCACATCGGTGCGCTTATCTATTGTTCTCGTAAATAAAGAATGTTCTCTTGTCTTGTCTGTCTTGTCTTGTCCGTGTCTCTGTCTCTCTCTCTCTCTCTCTCTCTCTATCTCTCTACTCTCTCTCTCCTCTCCTCTCTACCTCTCTCTTCTCTCTGTATGTGTGTCTGTTCTACTGCTGTCTGTCATGTTGGTCTGTCTGTCTGTCCTCTCTCTCTCTCTCTTCCTCTCTCTCTCTCTCTCTCTCTCTCTCTCCCTCTCTCTCTCTCGTCTCCTCTCTTCTCTCTCTCTCTCTCAGGGGCAGAATCATAATGGGCCTTGCAACGGCAGGCGCAAGTGTAACTACACACACGACAGCTGAAATAACAGACTGCATTCTCAGAATTGTGTATTTTTCACAGCACACGTATGGCCACTGGTAGCCTGCTCCAATGAAACGATGCAAGATGTGTGTAGTGCGGGGAGTCCGTCGATGCGAGTGTGTATGCGTCAGAGAGAGAGAGGAGAGAGTGAGTGTGTGTGTGTGGTGCCTGTGTTTGTGTGGAATGTGTGATGTGTGTCCGTGTGTGTGGTGAGTGGTTGTGTATTTGTGCGCTTGCGATTTGCTGTTATGAGAACGGAGTGCCCCTGACGGTGCGTGTGTTTTGTATTGTGTAGGTGTTTGTTTGTTGCGGCGTGGCGTGCAGTGGAGTGATGTTTTGCGTTGTGTGTGTGTGTCTTGTGTGGGTGTGTTGTGTGTTTTTTTTTTGTTGTGTGTGGGTTTGTGTGTTGTATTTCCTTTTTGGTTTTTTTTTCTTTGAGAGGGTGAGGAGAGATGAGAGAGAGAGAGGCTTGTGCGCCTCCAGCCAAAACGCAGATATACCACAATGTGGCGCGTGGAGCAAGCAAGTAGTGAGTAAGAGAGTGAAGTACCGACTAGTACGGGGGTCAAGGGTGCTATTGATGTGGGTGTTCGTCAGTATTTTGCGTAAAGTAAGGTAACAGTGAGTGTCACGTGTTGAAGTAGTTATAGTGGGTGTTGTATCTTGTGGTTCATGGTTTGAGCAGTGCGAGTAGTAGGTGTTAAAGGTATAGTGTCATGAGTAGGAGGGGTAGGGAAGGACAAAAAACAGGTAAGGAGTAAGATAGTTGTAGTAGATGGTGTTCATGGTTGCGCACGTTATGTCTTCCAACGTGCGGATGTGGATGAAAGGAGGGGAGGGGGGAGGAGGATTTAAGATCTTGTGATATGTCTGTCCATTGATTATGTTACTAATTTTTTTTTTAATGTAATGTTATTTTCACTCACTTCGTTTTCATTATCATCATCGTTATGTATTATTATTATTATTGTTATCATTATTATTTTCATTGACATTTCCATTCCCGTCAGTGTTAATTTCATCACTTATTTTGATTTTAACAAGAAATCATAACATCATTATAACACACACGCACGCACGCGCGCGCCGCGACGCACACACACACACACACACACACACACCACACACAGCACACACCCACACACACACACACACACACACCCACACACGCGTGCGCACATACACACAGAGAGACACGCATACACGCGCGCACAAAAATACACACACACACACACACACACACAAACACACACACACACACACATGCGTGTGCGCCCACACACACAGGTATACATACATACACACATGTGTTTTACGCGCACATACATCCATGCATGAGTATGACGAACACAACCCCACAGATCACACACGCATACGGAATATGCATATTCACGCACGCACGCACACATGCACACACACACGCGCGCGCGCAGTCATACACATGCGCACGCGCGCACCACACCACACACACACACACACACACGCACGCGCGCGCGCGCGCGTTCCAAACTCCCGCAAACACACACATACATTGATAATGGTGGCGCAGACAAGGTTATGTAGGTACTCAAGGTCTGACTAGCGCTTTGGGCACCAAATGCGAGGGTCAGACCTTTGGTAAGTCGTATCCACGAGACCCTGGTCTTAAATCCTTTGATCTTTTTAGTAAGTCGTGTAATCCATCAGCCAGAAATCCTGTGCGCGCTGTTGTCCCGAGACCTATGCCCTGTACCATATGATAGTGACTGTTTACGCACACAGTGACACCATATGAAGCTGATTCTCTTCCTCTTGTCTCTGTCTGTCTGTCTGTCGTCTGTCTGTCTGTCTCTTCTCTCCTCTCTCTCTCTCTCTCTCTCTCTCTCTCTCTCTCTCTCCCCTCACCCCCTCTCTCTCTCTCCATCCCCCTTCCTCTCTCTCTCTCTCTCTCTCTCTCTCTCTCTCTCTCTCTTTCTCTCTCTACTACCAATACCGCCTCCACCCCACATGACAACGCGTGCTTTTGGTTGGCGCACAAGACAACCTCTCTCTCTCTCTCTCTCTCTCTCTCTCTCTCCACACACACACACACACACACACACACACACACACACACACACACACACACAGATATTGTTAGACTAGGCTTTGGCCTAAAATCTTCATCCTCGCGTATTAAAGATCAATCAATAATCAATCCCTCTCTCGCTCTCTCGCTCTCTCTCTCTCTCTCTCTCTCTCTCTCTCTCTCTCTCTCTCTCTCTCTCTCCCCCAGCAGACTCCTTGAAAACCTTGTTCAGAGTTGTCACATCTGATGTGATCTTTGAATTTCTGAGGGGAATCAACATTTATTTTTCATCTGGTTGCAAAGTGAAGCGACTGCAGGCGGAAATCTAAACACATTTTAAATATTAATGTTATAGCGCACCGCCAGACAAACGAATCACAAGACAAGGGGCTGTATCAGGGCTGTCATCGCCGGTCACGTAGCGAGCGAGCGAGCGAGAGCGAAAGAGAGAGAGAGAGAGAGAGAGAGAGAGAGAGAGAGAGAGATGTGTCGCGTGATTTGTTAATCCACGGTTTTGTTGTTGTTGTTGGTTGTTTGTTTGTTTTTTGTTTGTTTGTTTGTTTGTTTTTTGCAGTGCGCTAACATTAGTATTTAAACTTGTTCATCTGATCTAAGATTTTACAGGAGAAAGATTGTTAACGAAGGTTCCGGCGTGTTTTTGAAAGGTGTATTTTAAAGGGTTGTGTGATTGTTGTTGCTGTTGTTGCTTTTGTTGATGACTTGTGAATTGACTTGAACGCGGTGACAGCCCTGATATGGCTGTTTGCGGTCGGCTCGGCTATAAGCAGCATTACCGCACATTACCTCTCTCTCTCTCTCTCTCTCTCTCTCTCTCTCTGCGTGACCGGCGGGTCTAGGGAGGCAGGAAGTAGACTACATCATCTGTGTGGAAATCATGCTTGATGTGTTTGTTTGCACGGTTTAGGATTATCAAGGGAATGAGGGGAGGGGGGAGCGGCGATGGAATAAGTATGTGCATGCAAGTTATTGTCAGCGAATGTTGGGTTGAGGGAGGAGGAAGGGTTGAGAATTAATTCTTTGTGCCTGTGTTCAGGTCAATATCGCAAGTTATTGTCAGAATGTGTGAGGTCAAATTTAGTTAATTCTTTGTGCCTGTGTTCAGGTCATATAAGAGAGTGTAGTCAAATTTAGTAATTCTGTCCCCTTGTATAAGATCCTTTTGTTTCATTCTCAGTTTCTCTCGTTTTCTTCGTCTCATTAAGGATTTTTCATTGTTTATAGTCAGTGTTGTATGTCGCCACCATGTCTTTGTTGGATGGAACAATTATGTCATATGATGGGCATTTCTTGTGTAAATGTATGTCATTGGGCAGAGTCTTGATATGAATTCTGGTGTTTACAAACTTAGTGTTAAAACTTCGCTGTACGTGACTTAGTCGCCTGCCTGGTTGCCATACTGCTTGTTTCCTAGGCAGCAGATTCTGTGTGCCTCAGTCCCACACCGTGATGAAATTAGGAAGTAGGTTTGTTCGCGAAGATGGTGGTCGTGTGTGTGTGTGTGTGTGTGTGTGTGTGTGCGCGCGCGCGCGCGCGCGCGCGTGCGTGCGTGAGTACGTGCGTGTCTGTCTTCTTCTTCTTTCTTCTTCGTTCACACAGACAGGAACCCAGAGGGCAGTGGCGGAGGCTGCTGTATTGCGGAGGCCGTCCAGTGATTATAAAGCTTTTCCCTCATCGGTGTGTTGGCAGGCCAGGTCTCTGCCTCAGCTTTTCATGTGTGGGACAGTCCTGCAGGAAGTGTTCCACTGTCATGGGGCTGTACTGCATGGGCAACTTGAAGACTCGCCAATGTGGAAATTTGATGAACATGTGATGTCTCAGTCTGGAGTGCCTGTCCTCAGTCTCACAATGTTCACTTGGTCTGATCTGAGCAGCAGGTAATATGCACCCTCTTGTTGAAGTCTGGGTGCTGCTCAAGCTATCTCCTTTTTTGCTTCTCCTTGATAATGCTTTTGATTTCTTCAAAGGAGATTTCCTGCTCCAGTTGGGGCTGCTGCTGTCCTCCTTCCTTTGCCAATTGGTCAGCTTCCTCATTGCCATTTATATTGCAGTGTGAGGGTATCCACTGGTTGACACTATTCTCAGTGTGGCCAGGATAGAGACAAGGGAGTTGATTTCCTTGTTTTCAATGATTTTTGACAGCCTGCAGTACTGATAAAGCATCAGAGAAGATGGCGACTTTGGTATGTATTGCCCCTCTATTCTCATACAGCGTTCTGGCCGCTGACTGTAGTGTGTCTGCCTCAGCCTTGAAGTTTGTGGAGACTTGCCAGTCGGGATGGCTTGTCAGTCAGAAGTTCCATCCGTCAGCTTCAGGAAAATTCCACCACCTCCTTTTACTGGTAGCCTCTTCTGCTGAGCCATCTGTATATGCATGTGTCCAGAACTTTTGGGGGTATGTTTGCTCTAGGTAGTCAAGGGTTACTGCTGTCATCCCCAGTTCTGACTGTGTGCCCTTTGTTGGATGCCAGGAATGGTGATTCTGATTTCTGGGAATTGATGTCTTTTCAATGATGGAAGTGAACTGTGTGATGGAATTGTCTTGTTCCCTTGTTGGAAAAGATCAGGATCCTGTCTCTCAAGTCTGCCAGCGTTGAGCACAAAGCTGCTGCGCTTCAGTCTGCACTTGGTGGGCCCTGATATTCTTT
>JADBJO010000433.1:505000-532500 GCA_016801955.1 Conus betulinus | reverse complement strand
AATAATTTGGAACGTGGTTCACACTCAGAAAATAGCGAGGACACTTATGTGAATACCGATGATGATATGTTTGAAAAAAAAAGTCCAGGGTTAAATTCAAAGTTATATACACACCAACTGATTTCAAAGGTTTCTCTGTTTAAACACTGCTAAACATTTTTTGCGACAGTAATTTATCTCTGTGTGTGTGTGTGTGTGTGTGTGCGCGCGCGCGCGTGCGTGCGTGCGTGCGTGCGCGTGCGCGCGTGTTAACATAGGTGTGCGCGTGTGTGTATGTCTATATATGTGTGTACGTTTGACTGTATGTATATTAAATTAGAACTAGTCGGTAGTAGTCTCTTTCCTCAGGGGCAAATTGGATATGATTCAAGCTGTCACCACAGGGAGTTTCGTCAGGGAATAGCTTGAATTTTATCGCATTTGTCCGTGAGGCAAAGTATCACCAGTTTGCTTTAATCTTTATTTGATTCAGCAGCACATGCCGACATTGTTTTGTTGTGGTGCGGTATAGACTCCACCCATCAAACTGATTCTGTAAAAATCTCTCTCTCTCTCTCTCTCTCTCTCTCTCTCTCTCTCTCTCTCTCTCTCTCTCTCTCTCTCTCTCTCACACACACACACACACACACACACACACACACACACACACGCAAGTGTAGGCTAACAATTCTTCCGTCATGACA
Source organism: Conus betulinus (assembly GCA_016801955.1). Classification (NCBI taxonomy): domain Eukaryota; kingdom Metazoa; phylum Mollusca; class Gastropoda; order Neogastropoda; family Conidae; genus Conus; species Conus betulinus. The sequence goes on along the minus strand of JADBJO010000433.1, from coordinate 531,817 downwards.
TGAATGACTTGGCAAAGATTTCAGTGAAAGAAGAAAAGGGCGGAGGAGAACGGGAAAGGAGAGGAAGAAAATGAGAACCTAAAGCTAGGGAAAGAAGTTTTAAAAGTTGAACCTTTTCACTAGCAGCGTATGGGAGCCATTGCAACCTCTATAGATGAAAGACAGATCTATTCATATTGCCTGCTCCTGGGCTTTTCGTCCGCTGGATCGGACTCGTCAGACTGACACGGCTGATTGTGTTTGTGCTCCCTTGGCATCAAATGGAGACACACAATAGTCCATAATTCTGTGGTGGTCTCACCACCAAGGGTTCAAACAACGAATCCAATAGCACCACGAAGCAGCCAGTGAAGGGTAGACAAGTGAAAACAAAAAAGAAAGTGTGGTAAGGAAATAAGTTGCTGAAAAATCGAAATCATTATATAAACAGTGCAAAATGTAGCAGCCTGATCTACATGCTTCTTTGGGACTATTCCACAGTGAGAAGGGACTATTCCACGGTGAGAAGGGACTGTTCCACAGTGAGAAGAGACTATTCCACGGTGAGAAGGGACTATTCCACAGTGAGAAGAGACTATTCCACGGTGAGAAGGGACAATTCCACAGTGAGAAGGGACTATTCCACGGTGAGAAGGGACAATTCCACAGTGAGAAGGGACTATTCCACAGTGAGAAGGGACTATTCCACAGAAGGGACTATTCTGAAGTGAGAAGGGACTATTCCACAGTGAGAAGGGACCGTTCCACAGTGAGAAGGGACCGTTCCACAGTGAGAAGGGGACTGTTCCACAGTGAGAAGGGACTATTCCACGGTGAGAAGGGACTATTGAACGGTGAGAAGGGACTGTTGAACGGTGAGAAGGGACTGTTCCACGGTGAGAAGAGACTATTCCACGGTGAGAAGAGACTATTCCATGGTGAGAAGGGACTGTTCCACGGTGAGAAGGGACTATTCCACAGAAGGGACTATTCCACGATGAGAAGGGACTATTCCACGATGAGAAGGGACTATTCACAATGAGAAGGCACCCAGCACAAACTGACTCTCGGGCCCTTTATAGACAGCTGAAGAATTCTGACCCCCCCCCCCCCCCCCCCCCCCCCTCCCCCCCCCCCCTCCCCCCCCCCCCCCCCCCCCCCACACACACCTACACTCACACATACACACACTTTAAGGTATTATATATTAGGTATATTAGGTACTTTATTACATAAGCTGACATGTATAGCATATCACATTTGTGTGCTGTAACATTTACATTATGTTTATGATAGTTTATCGTATTTGTGGTGGTGAAAAGAGAGAGAGAGTGGGCGCGCGCGCATGTGTGTGTGTGTGTGTGTGTGTGTGTGTGTGTGTGTGTGTGTGTTGTGTGTGCTGTGCTGTATATATTGTTATGTTGAAATGCATGTCAGATTGTGTGGGTGAGGCACTTACTTATGTTGGTAAAGGTTAGTGCTGTTTCTCTCTCTCTCTTCCTTTTTTTTGTACTCGCAGTTCTTATAGAACAGGGAGTACTTTACAATGGGAACGAAGAAATGTTGTGTGTGTGTGTGTGTGTGTGTGTGTGTGTGTGTCCGACGTCAAAATGTGTTCCACTTGCTTCAGAAAAAATCTTCAGGGCCGATCTTTCTGAAAATTTGTAGGTATGTTCATTACGGGTTACGAATGATGCCCGATGTTTTATTTTACCAGAATAGCCGTTACCAATGGCTATAACGGCCCCAAACGGTTTTTATTCTTTATGGAATCTCTCAGTGACGAAATACATTATGACGCATGCTTGATTGTGACGTCAATACATTATGACGCATGTTTTGATTGTGAAGTTTTTCAGGAAGATAAACTGCATCTTGTCTTCTTTTTTTTTTTTTTTTTTTTCTTTTAAGTACCTTTTTAATTGCTTTGCGTATTTTGTAAATAGTTGGAAAAATTGTATGTGGTTTCAAATTAATTGTCAATCATTCGTTTTTTGGTTTTTTTTTCCATGCTGAAGATACATTTTGGTGCAATAGGTGATTGAATTTTAAATTATGCAGTGGTTGAACATATATATATATATAGAGAGAGAGAGAGAGAGAGAGAGAGAGAGATTTGTTAAAAATGTGATTAAAATGTAAGCATTAAACCTACAGCGCTGTTTCTTGCTGGTGCAGTCGTCAGGAACCTGACGACTGCACCAGCAAGAAACAGCGCGCTGTAAATCATGTAAGCATTAAAACCTACAGCGCTGTTTCTTGCTGGTGCAGTCGTCAGGAACCTGACTGCACCAGCAAGAAAAACAGCGCTGTAGGTTTTAATGCTTACATTTTAATCAAATTTTTAACAGATGCCGCTCCCAACTCGGTTGAGCACTTTTTAAAGATTATTGTTGGTTAGTAACACCAACACGTGCGGATTGGCTGCACGTGTTGTTCGGTTTTCAGGTTGTTTTACAGTTCAGGGTGCGTTTGCTGACAACGATTTCCATTTGTGCCTGCAGTTGTTTACTATTTCTACTTTAGTATAGTATTTAGAGTTGCTAAGTGTGGGTTTGCATAGTATTAACCATTTTTCTGTTGAACATAGGTTGCATCTTTTAGAAATGTTGTTGTATGGTGATGCCCTTTTTATGATTTTCCAGGATATGTTGTATTTTTTTTTTTTTTTTTTTTTTTGTCTTTAAGTCTCCAAATATATTTTGCTCAGTTCTGTTTGGTTTTTGTATTTTTCTTTGTTGAATGACTGTTTATGGTTTGCATACCTGGTTTTGAAGTGATTTTCAGTGATCCCTATGTATGTTTCTTTTTCATTTTCTGATGTCACAGTGGCTTGGTATACAATGTTGTTATAAAGGCATTTGTTGCTTAAGGGACACTGTTCTCTTTTAGTACAATTGCAGGATTTCCTTTCTTCACCCTTCTTTGTGTGTTGCTTTTCATTTTGTTGGATGAATCAATTATATTTTTAAGGTTAGGCATGCATGAATATGATAGTTTGATGGTGTTCTTGTTGAATATTTTGGACAATTTGTGTTCTTTTGGGAAGGATGCTGTCAATATTTTGAAGAATTCTTTCCCTACGTTTGTTTTTTTACTCGTCCATCATATGGAGGGTTGTACCGTGTGATTTTCCTTTTCCTGCTTTTTTTTTTTTTTTTTTTCATGTTGTTATCTGGGTTGTATTGTAGTTTGTAACTGTAACCACTTTTTTGCAATGCCTCTTGGTATTCTGCTGCTGCGTTGTTGAATACTCTTTCATTATGTGACAGATTAGATAATCTCTTGTTTATGCCATTGGGTATGGTTTTTAGTATAAATGGTGGGGTGGTTGCTTTTGCTTTTGATGTTTACATAAATGGGTGTGTCATTAGGTTTCTTGTATGGTTTATATATGTGGTTGTTGAGGTCAAGTGTTATGTCTAAGTAGTTCACTACCTTTTTTGTTTGCTTCATTGGTGATTTATATATGGTGATATATATATATATATATATATATATATATATATATATATAACATTATATTATATATATATATACATATTAATTATATATATATATATATATATATCTTTCAAATACAGATCATCTCTGTAGTGGATTATTCTCATTTGGCGTACCAAATTCGTTGTTTATTTTGCCCAATGGTGATTTCTAATGAAATGCTCGAATCACGATAAGTAATGTTAAAAGTGAGAGTTTTCTTTCTTTCTTTCCCCATCAGAATAGATACGTGCATGATTGCTATTCGATGTATCATCAGTAATATTCCATGTACACGGGGTTGCTAGATCTGGAGAGACTGAAGTTAGATTTAGAGCTCTTTCCTGGTGTTTTGGAGTGTCAGAATGGCACCATGTGGTTTATTCGACAGAAAGAGAGGACACAAACAATTGACGTAAGCAAAGTCGAAGCATTACATACTGTAACCTAGCTAACATCACAGCGGAGAGGGTTTATACCGGCAGGTCTTCGTGTGTGTGTGCACTGAACTATCAACATGGACTAGTCACTGTAAGATGAAGTTGGGAGCTGGATCTGGTGGACTGACTGGTCTGAAGCGGTCAACTCGGTGGAATACAACTAGGCCATAGTGACGCCATTTTCAAGAGCAGTTCATCAATTCCACGATTTGGTTGACGACTTCCCGTAGACTTGATTACAGGTGAAAATACCCAGTTTAGTGGATCTATTTCGCACGGAAGACCTAATGTGTACATGCACGCATACACGCATTTAAGTCCTTTTCACAAGAATGAAATGGAACTGTTTCTAACCCAATCTTCAGATCTTCTTTTCATAGTTTTTCTGATCCAATGATCAGCTTGTTAAAATCTTCAACGTATCTATCTCGTATCCAACTAAGACGAAACTCTTTTTAAAAAGCTTTGGGTGAATTGATTTTTGTGTGCGCTTATTCTGGTGTGTCATATCATATACATCAATTTGTGAGTGGAGAAAAGATTAATCTTCTCCATGTTTTGCAGGTTTTGAAATATCTAGCTCTAAGAATATTACAGAATTATCGTGTAAGCAACAAACCGATGAACAGATAGCTCCCTTAAAACCAGGCTGCTGCTCACGAGCGACTATTGACTGCTCATGCAAAGGAAATTCAAGGCTCACAGTTTTGTATCAGCTAAACATGACTCACAGTCCTGATCTTCAGGCCTCTAGCAAGAGGAATGGAACTTGCGGACGGATAGACCAAACAAACTATTTAAAATCACCAGCGGCTGTGGTGAAGTGGTTAGCGTCGTGGACTCCCGGCTGGGAGGTCGCGGGTTCAATTCCCATCAGTTGAGTTTGCTACGCGCTCAGTTGGGAAGACTGGGACCACACAGTCGAGTTTCATCCACTTAATGGATGCGTCTCTGAGAGTGTTACTCAAATTTCCTGACCATCACTGCAGGTGTCTGTATCTCTTGGGCCTGGTTGACGCCAGGATATATCATGAAAGGAAGAGTAGAGTACAGTACAGCCCTTCTAGACCGAAATGGAAATCTGTAGCAGCATCTTTATCATCCACATTCTCATCGATCAGCATTGAAAAAAAAAAAAAGAAAAAAATTAAAATCCGTCCAAGCCTTAAAGAGTTTTTACCATGTCCCTGAGGCAGCCATAAAGGAAAAAAACAGTCATGTGCCATTTGAATCCTTTTACACCCACCTATCTTTTAAAAGTTAAAGAAGCTTCGTGGTGCATTCCATGTCATGTATCACTTACAGTAAAACACTTTTTTTTTTTTTTTTAGAGTGTTAGAACTTTCATGATGTGAGGCGTAAACATTTTGTATCAGACACCTTGTCCAAAGATGTCCTGCCTGATGTGATCTTTGAATTTCTGAAAGAGATCCAACATTTTTCATCTGATCCAAGATCTTACAGAAGAACGATCTTTAACAAATTTCCGATGTGTTTTTAGAAGATGTATTTTAAAATGCACTGTGAATGAGCCTTTTTGTACTCCCAGTTCTTATAGAACAGGGAGTATTTTACAATGGGAATGAAGAAATGTTGTCTGTCTGTGTGTGCGTGTGTGTGTGTGTGTGTGTGTGTGTCCGTGGTCAAACTGTGTTCCACTCTCTCCAGACAAAACTTCTGGGCCGATCTTTCTGAAAATTTGTAGGTATATTCATAATGGGTCACGGATGATGCCCGGTGTTTTATTTTGCCAAAATAACTGTTACTAACGGCTATAACGGCCCAGAAGGGTTTTCTTCTTTTTATGGAATATCTCTGAAAGTACTTCGCCGATTTCTTATCTCGGTCACGATATACACACTATGAGGCATGTTTGATTGTGACCTTTTTAAATTCTTTTTATTATTGTGACGCATGTTTGATTGTGACGATTTTTTTTTTCATGCCTATTCAAGATAGATTTAAACTGGGAGTACGTTTATATGCTTACATTTTTGTTTTTGTTTTTAATGACTTGTGAGTTGACAACACGGTGGCAGCCCAGATATGGCCCTTTGCGGTCGGCTGAGCTGTAAGCAACATTACCCATTACCCATTCTCCCTGTCTGTCCATACCAGGTCCCCCCAGATGGCGGTCCTGCCGGTTCCTGCTGGCCTACATGATCATGGGAGGCAACATCGTGCTGTTCCTGCAGCGGGTGTCCTTCTCCATGGCCATCGTGTGCATGGTCAACCACACGGCCCTGGACCTGGGCCCCCCGCACACAGAGCAGCTCTCCCCGCCCCACACCAGCTTCAACCACTCCACCCAGGGGCAGGAGGCCGGTGATGTGTCGTCGGGTACGTGACCAGTTTGGGTACAGGTGTGTGGTCAAGGATATGAACCCCATGTACATTGCAAAGTAACACCAAAATGTGACTGGCTTGGGTATATAGGTGTGTGGCCAACAATAAGAGCCCCATGTAGATTGCAAAATAACACCAAATGGTGACTGATTTGGGTATAGGTGTGTGTCAACGATATGAACTCTATGCACTGCAAAATAACACAATGTAAAGCAGGGGCTCTGTGATTGTGACTTGCTATAAATATACATGGTTTCTTTTCGTCAGGGATTGAAATTAATGGCTTTTGAGGGGGGTAGAGGAGGGTTTTTTTTTTCTGAATGGAGCATACATCTGTAACCTTTGGTCGATATCTGCCAGTCACTGGGGAGAAACTATGCTGGGTGGACCATCTTTGAAAAATAGATCTATGTTTGGAGTTGTGTTCTACAGGATGTGTGAGCAGAATCAGGTATTTGGAATACTTTAGCTTGGGTGGGCAGGTGAAAGCATTTGGTGGGATATAGGTAGATGTATATACTCTAGTGTTTCAGTGGAAGGGAAAGGAGAGAAGGGGGGATAGGTGGAACGTATTGTGAGTGTGGGGGCAAGAGTGTAGATGAGAGGAAGTGAGTGGGTGGACAGGAATGTGGATGAGTGACAAGGCCATTGGGTGTGGGTGAGTAGGTATGTAAGGGATAGGTGGAAGGCAGCAAGCCGTATGTGTTGTGTATATGCATGTGTGTTTAGCGCAGTTCATTAGGGACTCTCTCTCTCTCTCTCTCTCTCTCTCTCTCTGTGTCAAAGGTGCTTTCCCTTTCACCCTCATAGAAACCCAGCATCACCAGCACTCTTTTAAAAAAAAAAAAAAAAAAAAAGCACTGCTTACCCCTCTCTTTGAAACAGCAAATTCATTTCGTCATTTACTGTTCAGACACATAAAGACTGTGGGGGGGGGGGGGGGGGGGGGGGAGGTGTGCCTTTTTGATGGACATGCGCTAGGCCCTTATCTTACCCACTGCCTGCGGTTTTTCAGTGTTAAGAATGCCCTGCTGGCCACACAGAGAGCCCTCCTTATCAGGGCTGTACCTCTGCCTGGGCAGAAAGAAGACACTTTGACTGGCACAAACCGGAGAGCGAGATAAATGGCTGAATCACAGACTGTAAAGGGCGTGCCTTCTTTCTCAGCACAATCACGTCAATAGGGACTGGCAGTCTCGATAAGACTAACTGTGCAATTGCTGTGAACGTGGTTTGGGGGGAAGAGGTGTGTGTGTGTGTGTGTGTGTGTGGGGGGGGGGGGGATAGGATGGATGGATGGAGGGAGAGGGCTGTCCAAAGGTGGCTGTCAACCTGTCTTGGAGGTGAAAAGTTCATCTGTGCTTTTGACAGTCCATGTCATCAGGCTGAAGCTAGAGCAACGATCAATCGTTCATCACAATGGCTAAAATGAAAGGTGTGAAAATTATTTGTCAGGGTATCATGTTTACATCAAGTACAATATATACATTTCAATCAAAATTTCAAGTTTCCCATTTCTACCAATGTTATAATATTTTTTTTTTTTTTCTTTCTTTTTTTTTTTCTTCTTTTTTTTTTTTGTGGTGTATGTGTGTGTGTGTGTGTGTGTGTGATTATTGTTTACAGAGGCAAAAGTTGTATTTGTAGTGTATGTTATTGTGGAAACAAGTAAGGCTGTCTAATGTGCTGCCTGCATGTGGCTTGATGTTACTCACCAAAGATGATAAGCTTTTACTTTGCTCTATATGGTTTGATATAGAACACCAACCGATCCAAAAAATATATTTATATAAATGGCATACAGTAGGAGTTGACAGCCAGTATACAACTTGTGTCAGCATGCGCAAGTTCCAGTAGCAGAGAAAATGACTTATGTCGAAGATGGCATGTTACATCAGAGATGCCATGTAGAAAGAGGGCGGATGAGCATGCTCAGACTAAGGGACTAAGGGACATCACCAGACTCCTGTCCAGTGGTAACGGTGCATTCTTCAGTGTTGTCTGCTGTGCGGTAAAGGTAACACACATTTCCCTGACATGCCTTGCAGCATGGGTACCCGAAGCGTCCACGTGGCCACAGTCAGGACACAGCCCTGACAGAGGGGGGCCAGCCTTTGGGCCTAACGGGAGTGTGGTGCATGAGTGGAAGGCAGTGTCAACATCCCACACAGGAGGTGTGCAGGGAGGCCCGTGTGACAGACACCACATCAACACCACAGGGTCTGAAACCGATGAGGTGAGATGCTCTCTCTGTGTGTGTGGTGTGTCTGTCTGTCTCTGTCTGCCTCTCTCTATCTGACTGTCTGTCTATCTGTCTCTCTCTCTCTCTCTCTTTGTACGTTGTGTGTGTGTGTGTGTGTCTCTCTCTATCTAATCGTCTGTCTGTCTGTCTGTCTCTCTCTTTCTCTCTCTCTTTCTCTCTCTCTCTCTCTGTCTCTCTCTCTCTCTGTCTCTCTCTGTATATGTGTGTGTGTCTGTCTTTCTCTCTCTATCTGCCTGCCTGTACTGTCTATCTGTCTGTCTGTCTGTCTGTCTGTCTGTCTCTCTCTCTCTCTGTACACGTGTGTGCTCTCTCTCTCTGTACATGTGGGGGGGGGGGGGGGGGGGGGTGTGTGTGTGGGGGTGGGTGTGCTCGCACGCACACTGTGCATTGCGTGCATGCATATACATGCATGTGTGAGACAGAGGAAGACAGTCAGACAAAAGAGTAGATGGGGAAAGAAAGAGATGGGAGGACTGAACATGCATTACAGTGTGATGTGAATGTCCTGAGGTTTTAGATTTTAACCGCGGTTCAAGAAATGTTTGCCAAGTTCAGTAACTTTTCATTGGAACCGATTGTTTCATATGTCAGAAGAAAGGGGGCTGCCAGTAGAAATCACGCTGCTACTGGTAGGCTATTTGAGAAAAAAATGCCTCTGCTGTTATAGATCCTACTAATTTTATGAAATCAAACACACAGTACACATCATTATGACAACAACAAAAAGCAAACAAATTTTATAGACTGTTTGAGAAAAAGATGCCTCTTGTTTTATAGATCCTACTAATTTTATGAAATATTATTTACAGTGCACGCCATTATGACAACAACAATAAGCAAACAAATTCAAGAAACACTGATGCACAAGAAATTAAGACAAGTAGCATTATCAGTTGAAGAAGGAGTATTTCAAGAAATTTGAAAATTGAAAGCGAAGTTGCCACATATGTACCAGGCAGAAGTGAAAACACACCTCAAGACTGATTGAAAAATAGGAAACACTGTGTCACAAAGATTTTTGCATCCATGGTTATAAATCATGTCGTTTGCTGAATTATATGTGAAAAAGTTTCTGTCCATGTGTCAGTTGTGGCTGACAACCTGACATCAGTAACTTCTATTGGATTGCTGACACTGCCACAGGTACAGAATGAAACAGGGAAACACCTGAGAAAATAACATGCATATACTCATTAAAAGACAAATGAGCAGCTGACAACAAACAGAAACACATTCTTCACAGAAACAGTAAGTGTGAAAGGATATTGACAAACATTACAACAACATTAACACAGTAGATAAGCGTGAACAGCAGTACCATTCCAGTCAGTGGTCAAAGTTTTAATATTTGCTTGAAGAAAGGCTGTTCACTTGTCAGAATTCCATGACGGCTGTGATTGCAGAAGCACAGAAGAAGAAACACAACACTGCTGCATGGCTGTGAAAAAAGAAACCAACAGTTCCAGTTGAGGAAGTTCATAAAACCAGGGCAGGTTTATAATGTGTTATTTTAGCTGAAAGTGTTAGGAATATTTGCTAATTTGAATAATAATTCATTGATTTATTAATTTTATTTTTAAAAATTGAACTGAAGTCTCATACCGTCTGGTGACAGAGAGAGGAAATTGTTCAAAGTTCACTGTGTGTAGGGCATGGCCTTTGGGAGATGAGACCACACCTCTTCCTCCTTTATTTTCCTTGACTGAATCAGGCACCTGTTGATTGGTGCTGAACAGACAAGGTTTTAGAGCGGAAAAATCTCCTTCACAAGTGATTCAAACTCACAGATGTCAGCTCCACATCCAAACGCTTTAAACCTGTGACTACAGGACTAGGGTATTGTTACATTGGTTGGTATGACTGCTCTTTCTTCACTTTCATTGTCCTGAGTGCTGTTTTTCATGCCCAGAAGGAAACCTTAGGGACCAGGCGTTGGTGTGATTGCTGTTTCTTCAGTTTAAATGTCTTGAATGCTGTTTATCTTTCCTGAACAAGATCTAAGAGATTGAAATGCAACGTATTTTCTCTTGTGATTCATTTGTTCATGTGTGGCAGATTCATTACGTAAACTTTTTAAGGTTAAATGCAAATCTTAAATAAATGTCAGCGAACCGCCCAGAGAAACATGGACAAACAAGTCACAAGACAAAACACAACGTGTTTCGACCTCTTAGGTCTTCTTCAGGTGAAACAAAAATGAAACAAATGAAACGAAAATGCACTTAGCTTTGATTTTGCTTCAGATTGCTTCTGTGTTCAGTGCAAGGAAGAAGGCAGTTCGCTGACATTTATTTAAGATTTGTTTAGATTTCCGCCTGCAGTCGTTTCACTTTGCAACTAGGTTAAAATACAGTTTAGCTTCTGGCAGATCTTTGACCCCTGCTTTGAATGGATGAGATTGTTGGCTGTAGACTCAAGTGTGTGAGCTGACCGTGTGACAGGACGGTCCCTTTGTGTGGAGCAAGGAGATGCAGGGTCTGCTGCTGGGGGGCGGTCTACTGGGGCTACATGACCACTCAGATCCTGGGCGGCTACCTCTTCCTGCTGTTCGGCCCCCGCCACGTCACCCTGGTCAGCATGCTCACCATGGCTGTCCTCATCATGCTGTGCCATCCTGCAGCTCTGTGGTCGCCCTGGGCTGTCTTCGCCCTCAGGGTGGCTGTGGGGATCTGTACGGTAGGGGGGTGGGGGGGGGGGGGGGGGGGGGGTCTTCTGTTCCCATTGCTGTTTTGCTTAGACATTTCTTTTTGTGTGTTTGTTTTTCATTCTTCAGAAATACCAGTTTTAGCTCACATTCATCTTTGAATGCCTGAGAGAGGTCAACACTTTTTAAGCTGATGTAAGATTGTTTTGGAAGAAAGACTTTTTTGATGAAATTTCCAATGTGTTTTTTTAGAAGGTGTATTTTGATGTGTTGTGGGATTTTTTTTTTTTTTTTTTTTCTTGAAATATGACTTGAGAATTGACTTCAGTGCAATGACGGCCCTGATACAGCCTTTTGTGGTCGGCTGGGCTATCAGTAACATTCTCTCTCTCTCTCTCTCTCTCTCTCTCTCTCTCTCTCTCTCTCTCTCTCTCTCTCTCTCTAGGTCACATTCATGATAGGTGATCACAGCTGTTACCTTATGTATGCCGCGTCCTCATTTAGTGCCCAGTGGTGTTTAACCTGACTGACCCCTGAGTTAAGCTTATCAGATAAGATAAGATAATGTTGCTTATAGCCCAGCCGACCGCAAAGGGCCACAACTCACCATCATTAAAAACACACACACACACACACACACACACACACACACACACACACACACACACACACACACACTTTCACACATCTTTTTAAATGACATCTTCAAGAAACGCACCAAAACTGTGTTAAAAATCTTTCTTCAATAAAATCCTAAATCAGATGAAAAATGTTAATCTTTCTCAAAAACCCAAAGATCACGTCAGGCAGGACATCTCTGAACAGGATTTTCATGGACTCTGCTGTAAAATGTTAAGCTTATAAAACTAGACACTTGCGGGGTAATGCTTAAAAGGTTTTCAGGTTCTATCTAATCTTTGCATGGCACAGAGATAATTTTCTGCCAGGTGCAGCCTCAATGTTGGATTTATTTTGGTGATGAATTTTAATGGGGCAGCAAAAAGAGGTGAAGAGGGAGGGGGAGAGGGGAATGAAGAGGGAGGGGGGGGGGGGATAATGACAGGAGAGTAGGGAGATGACAAAGTCATTTTCAGAAATGAGTTCACTTACCTTTCTCACTCTCTCTCTCTCTCTCTCTCTCTCTCTCTCTCTCTCTCTCTCTCTCCACCCCACCCCTGTCTCTCTCTCTCACTCCCCGTCTCTCTCTCTCTCCCCCTCTCTCTCTCACTCTCCCTCCCTCCCATCTCTCTCTCTCTCTCTCTCTCTCTCTCTCTCTCTCTCTCTCTCTCTCGCCCCCCCAACCCCCGCCTCTCTCTCTTCCCTCTCTCTCTCTCCCCCCTGTCTCTCACTCTCCTTCTCTCTCTCTCTCACCTTCTCTCTCCCCCCCTCTCTCCCCTTTCTCTCCCCCTCTCTCTCTTCTTTCCCCCTATAGGTGGTAATCAATCATCAAGTCAGGAAACGAGTGCAACTGAGCGTGCCCTTCCCACTCACCCCACCACAGGGGGAGGGGGAGGTGGAGGGGGGGGGGGGGGGGGTTAAGGAAGGGCCAGCAGCACAGAAGGGAGGGACAGTCAGTCACCCCAAATTTGCCAGTTCTGATGACTTCCACATAAACCCACCAGGGGGGAAAGATAGGGAGAGGATATAAAGCTGGTCAGCATAAAAGCAGGGCATGAACAGCTACAGTACTAGATGAAAATGAACATTCAGCACATTCCTTTTTACACAACATAGATGTTTTATTCCCCTGCTTTCTCTTTCTAAAAACCAAGTTAAAACATATTTTGATTCATCCATGGATCCAAATAGACATGTATTTCAGAATAAGCACACATCTGTGCATGCACACAGACACACACACACACACACACACACACACACACACACACACACACACACACACTCACTCACTCTTGCATGCACACAGAACACATGCACGAATGTATGCACATGCATACACACATGCACAAGTACATATGCACACACACACGCGCACACACACACACACACACACACACACACACACGCACGCATGCACGCACAGCCGTTCTTCTTTGTTTACAGACTCCTCGAAAGATAAAGATCAAACTGTCAGATTCTTGTTTAATAGATGAAGTCGGAACTTCTTCAGTTTATCGCTAGTCGTCAAAAAGGGGGTTGTTAAATCAGGTCACTTTTATTTTCATTTCAATCTGAACAATTAAGATTAATTGTTAACAACTGTCCAGTCACTGAAGCTGTTCACTGGAGTGGCCACATTTTTGTTCTGGTCATGCACAGTGATGCTAATTCTACAGTTGTACTGTAGTCTTGTTTGTCTGTTCTGCCCATGTGTGCCATCACCTTGCATCTGATCATTGTTCTGCTCTGTGCTACCTTGCCATTGAAAGAAAACAACAACAGAATGCTTGGTTATATTTTATCGACCAAATCGGTATGTAAAATCAGTCATGAGGAATTCTTAAACAAGACCACCCACAGACTGTCTGTCCTGAATAATACTCTTACCACTATTTATGGCTGGCTTGCTGTTATGCATATGCAAGCGGTTTGTGGTGGTAGATCGTTTCATAGTACAGCACTGTCACCAACCAGCTTTGCATGTGAAAAGAAAATGTGATGAGTGATGCCATCTGTTAACATGACTGACAATGTCCAGATCTCTGTGACACAGCAAAAGGTTGCTGAACAAGTTGTTGATGCGCAGATGTTGTTTGACTCTTTTCAAGCATGTTGTTTCGTTACTCTCAAACACCTTTTTCACTCCGGCCCTCATTTTGAAACAATACTTCCTGCTGTTGTTGAGTTTCTCCCAAACGTATTTGCTGTCATTAAACTCCTTGATGTTGAACTTAAGTTGATGCAGACTGGTATGAATAGATCTTTAAGATGTTACCGTTTCATCTGAAGGAAACCTTCACTGTCCAGTGCAGAAGAGGATAAAACAGACGGCAGTACCAAGTGACCTGATCTCTCAGCCCAGTCCTGTTGCAAGGAGACTACAGTCTTACACTGATAAACAAATTTCAGCAGCTGTCAAGGGGTTAAAAAGAAATTGGCAAACATGTGACATTTTACTTTTTGTCTTGCAGAGAAGAATTTCTAGCTGCATTTTTGCGCTCTCCACTTTCAAGTTCCATTGCTGAAAATTTGGTGATCATACAAATGTTTCAGATTCTTGTCAACGTAATCCTTTGACAACCAAGCTTTTTTTTTTTTTCCTTCTCTTTTTAACTCATTGAACTTCTCTACCAGCAGTTACAAAATCATGAATGAGAATCTTCTGGAATTTTCCCAGTTGACTTCACAAAATTACATTAGAAGACCCCAAGAAATCCAGTTTGGATCTGAATGACCAGGAAAAAAAAAAACAAACGTACGTATATGGAAAGGGGGAGAGAAAAAGAAACTTACAAAGAGAGATTCAAGTCACCAACCCTACAATATATTATTTCCTACCCATTCCATGATCATTATATCGTAGAATAGCCACCTTGTTCTGTCTGTGTGTGTGTGTGTGAGATTTTTTTTTTTTTTTTTTTTAAGGGGATGGGGGGGGGGGGGGGGGGGGGGGGGGGTAGGTAGCTATTTCTACTCGTATCTTCCTCTCTTTCTTTCATTATCAGGCATATGCAAAGTTATCAAGATTCGCACATTTGCGCAACTGCCACAAAGTCAGCTGTTTGAAGGAATTACTGTGATTCTGCATATTCTGCAACTGCTCCATGCCACTCTTTCCCTCTTCTATCCCTCTGCAGCTTTCCCTGGTATAGTACAGAGTTCCGTCACTCTGCCATATGTTAGAGGTTGACCAGCTCTGTCCTTGTCTCATAGGCTGTGCATGTTTTACCCCTTTTGTCAAGCTCTTGCTGTACTGAACTCCGTGTGTACACAGCGGTTTATGTATTTTCCCCCGATTCATTTTATGTGTTGCATTTGATCATTGTTGACATCATATTGGTAAGTTTGAAAAGTATCATCAAAACTGTAGGTAACTAGTAATTTGAAAAGACAAAAGGAAAAAAATCACGAATGACTTCTCAGAACATAACAGGTGTGTGTGTGTGTGTGTGCGTGTGTGTGTGTGTGTGTGTGTGTGTGTGTGTGTCCCCCCAGTTTTGCATATACAAACAAAGGCAAGCTCTTGTACTCAATTCCACTCATTGCACATAACCATCACAGTATTTTGCTACAAACAGAAAAACCATCAGGAAGTGTTTCACTCAGCACAAAGCAAACATCTGACGGACGAAAAGACGTTAATTCACAGAGCTCTTATCTTTCTCGTTCCCACTCTTTCCACCACTTCTACCCCCGTTCCACCACTTATCATGCCCTCTCTATCCCCCCCACCCCCTTCCCAATCCTTTACTCACCCTTCATACTCTCTTCATCACTGCTTCCCACACCCCGAGCACTTTAAAGGACTTGAAAAAATCCAGCGTGGTTGTGGTAGTTTACTACAGATACTGTCACAGTGAAGCAGGTGTTGCCAGTGATCCTGCACTTTCCTTGACCTGACCAGTGACCTGCACTTTCCTTGACCTGACCAGTGACCCTGCACTTTCCTTGACCGACCCGTGACCCTGGTCTTTCCTTGACCTAACCAGTGACTGTGCACTTTCCTTGACCTGACCAGTGACCCTGCACTTTCCTTGACCTGACCAGTGACCTGCACTTTCCTTGACTTGACCAGTGACCCTGCACTTTCCTTGACCAGTTTAGTGACCCTGGTCTTTCCTTGACCTAACCAGTGACCCTGCACTTCCCTTGACCTGGCCTGTGACCCTGCACTTTCCTTGACCTGACCAGTGACCTGCACTTTCCTTGACCTGACCAGTGACCCTGCACCTTCCTTGACCTGACCAGTGACCTTGGTCTTTCCTTGACCTGACCAGTGACCCTGGCCTTTCCTTGACCTGACCCGTGACCCTGCACTTTCCTTGACCTGACCAGTGAACTGCATTTTCCTTAACTTAACCAGTGACCCGACCTTTCCTTGACCAGACCTGTGACCCTGCACTTTCCTTGACCTGACCAGTGACCCTGCACTTTCCTTGACCTGACCAGTGATCCTGCATTTCCCTGACTTGACCTATGACCCTGCACTTTCCCTGACCTGACCTATGACCCTGCACTTTCCCTGACCTGACTTATGACCCTGCACTTTCTTTGACCTAACTTTGGTTGTGATGCTGTGGTGGGACACTTTGTTCTCTTCTGGCATGGGTCATTGTACTTAGGCATAAGCATGTGACTTCTAGAATTTTCAAGGAAAAAAAAAACCCCAGTGCCTCTATCTCTGCATCCTGTAGATAACAGACGTGAGAGCAAGGGCATTGCTGCATGCAGCCTGTAAATAGCGTGTGCTGCATGTATGTGTCCTCACTACCCTCTCAAAGGGGCTGCTTTGTTGCATTCTGTGATGGGTTTTGGCTGTGAGAGCTGTGACACTAGGCTCATGCCATTTCTAAGAGCTGTGTGTATCGGTCATTCAGAGTGGAACAAGCGGTTGTCTTAGTGAACTTCCTTGTATTGTAGGGTTCTGTCATTCCCACCATGTTTGGTGAACATTAACCGTCCCTAGTGTTGCCGGGTTCTGTCTTCCTATCATGTTGAATATACATTAACTTTCCCTAGTGTTGCAGGGTTGTCTTCCTATCATGTTAAATGCACATTAACCTTCCCAAGTGTTGCAGGGTTCTGTCTTCCTAACATGTTAAATGCACACATTAACCTTCCCTAGTGTTGCAGAGTTCTGTCTTCCTAACATGTTAAATGTACATTAACTTTCCCTAGTGTTGCAGGGTTGTCTTCCTATCATGTTAAATGCACATTACCTTCCCAAGTGTTGCAGGGTTCTGTCTTCCTATCATGTTTAATGCACATTAACCTTCCCAAGTGTTGCAGGGTTCTCTTCCTATGATGTTAAATGCCATTAACCTTCCCGATGTTTGCAAACATGTTAAATGCACATTAACTTTCCCTAGTGTTGCAGGGTTGTCTTCCTATCCTATCATGTTAAATGCACATTAACCTTCCCAAGTGTTGCAGGGTTCTGTCTTCCTAACATGTTAAATGTACATTAACCTTCCCTAGTGTTGCAGAGTTCTGTCTTCCTATCATGTTAAATGCACATTAACTTTCCCAAGTGTTGCAGGGTTGTCTTCCTATCATCTTAAATGCACATTAACTTTCCCTAGTGTTGCTGGGTTCTCTTCCTAACTTGTAAAATGCACATTAACCTTCCCAAGTGTTGCAGGATTCTGTCTTCCTACCATGTAAAATGCACATTAACCTTCCCTAGTACTGCAGGATACTGTCTTCCTACCATGTTAAATGCACATTAACCTCCCCTAGTACTGCAGGATACTGTCTTCCTACCATGTTAAATGCACATTAATCTTCCCTAGTACTGCCGGGTTCTGTCTTCCTACCATGTTAAATGCACATTAACCTTCCTAGTACTGCAGGATTCTGTCTTCCTACCATGTTAAATGCACATTAACCTCCCCGAGTACTGCAGGGTTCTGTCTTCCTACCATGTTAAATGCACATTAACATTTCCCTGGTATTTCAGGGTTCTGTAGTCCCACCTTATTAAATGTATATTAACCTTCCTCAGTATTTTTGGGTTTTGTCACCACACCTTATGAAATGTATATTAACCTTCCTTGGTATTACAGATTCTCTCAACCCACCTTACTAAATGTATATTAACCTACGATGGTATTATAAGATTCTGTAGACCCACCTTATTAAATGTACATTAACCTTCCTTGGTATTTCAGGGTTCTCTAGTCCCACCTTATTAAATGTACATTAACCTTCCTCGGTATTTCAGCCCTGATATGGCCCTTTGCGGTCGGCTGGGCTATAAGCAACATTATCTTATCTCCTCGGTATTTTCGTCACCCCACCTTATGAAATGTATATTAATGTTCTTTGGTATTACAGGATTCTGTCATCCCACCATACTAAATGTATATATTAACCTGCCATGGTATTACAAGATTCTGTAGTCCCACCTTATGAAGTGTACATTAACCTTCTGTGGACTATTTCAGGGTTCTATAGTCCCACCTTATTAAATGTACATTAGCCTTCCATGGTTTTACAGGGTTCTGTTACCCCACCATACTAAATGTATATGAACCCTCCGTGGTATCACATGGTTCTGTAGTCTCACCATTCTAAAGGTATATTAACCATCTCTGGTTTTGCACAGTTCTGTCATGCCACCCGAACAGGAGTACACTATCTTTGTATTGTGAAGCTCTGTCACGCTTTTATATGTAAACTGTGTTAACCATCCCTTGCACAACAGTTTTGTCGCTCTGCCATATTAAGTGTACATTACATTTCCATGTTAAGCAAGACAGCTATTTCCATATCAGGTGCATCTGACTATTACCCCCCCCCCCCCCCCCCCACTCATCCCTTCTAATTTCCAGGTGTTTTTCCATTTTCCCTGTGACCCCTCCGCGCTAATGTGGACCCTGCCTGGGGGCTAGTCTTTAGTTCGCAGCTTTTGGTTACTCCCCTTGCATACTTTTTTTTTCTTTTAATAGGCACACATAAAGAAAGCATTTCACTGGACAACAGCGACAGTATTTACAAACATCAAACAAAGTCATGCAGCATGTCTTATAGTGTCCTCATAGATACATCATGACATTTAGAGAAAATCCGTTACATAATCATATTTCAGTCATATTGTTCCATTTGATTCCCAAGGTTGCGGACAACATGCAAAAACAAAGGGAATTATATTCTATGTATTATTAACATTATTCGTGTATTAGTGTCATGTATGGAAACCATTTTGCCCTGTATTCTGCATAGTTGATCTCCATCGAGTACATATGTTTCTCAATTTTATGTCTGTAGCATAGTTCCTTTAGAAACATTATTAGGTACGGTTTCATCTTATTAATTCTATATTTTGTGTATGAAATTTTTCCCATTAAAATGGTTAAGTCTAGCATATCATCGGTTTTTTTGTTTTTTTTCATCAGTGCCAAACAATATAAGCTCTACATTAAATGACAATCTTTCACAGTGTGAACACTTACTTTTTAGAATATTTTCAAGTTCTTTCCAGAAAGTTTGTGCAAATTCACATTCCCACAAGTAGTGACTAATTGAATCTTTCTCTCTGTTACAGAAATTACATATGTCACTATCCACAACCTGCATTCTTTTTAAAATACTGTTAGTTACCAGAATTCTGTGACATATTTTAACACCTTTCACATGTTGATGTATTTGTGCAAACAGGAATTCCAGTACGCGAGCGAGCATATGCGTGCGGGCACGCCCATGTGCATGTGTATGAGTGAGTGAGTGAGTGAGGGAGAGAGAGAGAGAGAAAGGGACAGGGAGAGAAAGAGAGAGAGAGAGTGTGTATATTTGTGTGTGTGCGCACGCGTGTGTGTGTGTGTGTGTGTGTGTGTGTGTGTGTGTGTGTGTGTGTGATCGTGCAGTAAAGAATTGTGTACGTTCCAATGCATTTTGTTGTGAAACACCCACCCCACCCCCCACCATCCCCCCTTCACCTGACCCCAGCGCACACACGAAAAAAATAAAAGCTCTGTCTCTAAGTACATTTCAGCTCTTTACAAATTGAGAGGACTTTTGTTTTAGATTGATGATACTTTCAAGTCAACAGTATTCAACAACATCAACCATAGCAAATCAATATTAAAGTACAACATTGCCATATAAAACATGGTCCAAGGCGATCAGAGATATACACAAAGTGGTCATGCACGTGCGCTTGCGCCCCCGCCCGGGCTGTGCCAGGTGCCAAAAGCCACCTGACTACAGTTCAGCTGATACATCTTCACGGAACGCGCGGTGGATCAGCACAGCAGAAGCAACTTATGCTTTTTCTTTTCCCTCTTCTCCCTCTCCCCCCACCCCTCCCCTCCTTTTATTTCTCCTCCCTTTACACAGTGCCCATTAATGTGAGCTCGTGCATGTGTGTGTGTGTGCACGCGCGCGCGCGCCCATGCCTGCGCACACACATGCATATAAGTGTTTGTATGCGTGCGCACACCTGCGCGCACATGCGTGAAGGTCTGTGTACACAACATGATCAAAACATACTAACGCACTACACAGCCTATTAGTAAACGTAGAGATTATATCTGACGATGTATCAAAAACTGCCCTGACCAACGCAAGGAAGTGGGTGGGTGCAAGAATACAATTTGTTTTTCGCCTCCTCTCCCCTCCCCCCCTCCCCCCCCCCCCCCCCCCCTCCCCCAAAGTTGAACAGTTGAGTGCAAAAGGACGTCATAAATGGGCTAGAAAAAGAAAAGATTACCGATCATAGACCCATGTAAAGTGTCTGTGAACGAGCGTGTGTGCTCTTGCTTTGGCTGTGTTGGGTTCCAATTACCACCTGAACACAGTTCAACCCGTGCATCTTAATGTCATGCGGTGAACAAGCACACTGATGTGGGGGGCGCACACACGTGCACATGTGCCCGTGCACGCGCACGCGTGTGATTGCCCAAAGTCAGTAGTGGGATGGATGATGGGGGTCATGTTGGCTTTTTCTTATCATGTTGGCGTTTACTTATGTACAAAATGGAAAGGAAAACTCGGTTTAGGTTCAGTGGCCTAAGGCCAGTAGAGGGGGTGGGGGGGGATGTGGGGCCGAGGAAGGGAAGACGACGCGGGGGGGGGGGGACTTTTAACTTCCTTATGTGAATGCATCAATCATAATCTAACTTCCTTATGTGAATGCATCAATCATAATCTACATTGCTTGTCATTCAGAGACGCTTTGCAATGTTTTTTGGGTTTGATGGGTTAAAAGGTCAAGTTGACATCTCCCCCACCCTTCCACCTCTTACCTCCACCACCCTATCTCCATCGTATGCCAGGTTCCTGCTCTCTTGTTTCTGACCATCCTCACTTTGGCATCTTGGAGCTTTGATTTTGTACATTGTTTGGGTCACTACTCCCAGTTCTTATAGAACAGGGAATACTTGACAATGGGAACAAAGAAATGCTGTCTGTGTGTCTGTACATGGTCAAAATGTGTTCCACTCACTCCAGACAAAACGTCTGGGCCAATCTTTCTGAAAACTTGTGGGTATGTTCATTATGGGTCACAGATGATGCCCGTTGTTTTATTTTACCAGAATAGCCGTTACTAACAGCTATAACGGCCCAAAACGTTTTCTTCTCTATGGAATATCTCTTGACATCTGCAACAAATACATTATGACGCATGTTTGATTGTGATGTCAAATACATTATGATGCATGTTTGATTGTGACGTTTTTCAGGAAGATAAACTGGGAGTACGTTTAGTGCTTTGCATGTTTGTTAACTTATGTCTGTTTTGTATTGTTTCATCAGTACGTGTTCCAGTTACACTTCATTGCAGTTTTTTCAGCCGTCACCTTTCCCTGGCTTTGCAAGGTTTTGTCATCCCACAGTGACACAACATAAATCTATCCAGCGTTGCATGAGTTTTTCAGTACATCATGGTACAACATTAACCCTCCCTGGCACTGCAGAGTTTGTCATCCCACCATGATACATTAACCTTCGCTGACATGGCATCACACTGCTATAATGAACGTTAATTGTCCCTGGTGTCACAGAGTTTCATCACCCCTCTATTTTAGAGGAACATTGACCTTCTGTGATGTTGCACTTATTTCTCAACTCCATTTTAGAACATTAACCAACACTGGTATCACAGGGTTTTGTCACCCAGTCCGCACCCCCCCCCCCCCCCCCCCCTGTCCATGTTCTATGTTCTATGTTATTGGTATTTTGGGAAGCAGGATGCATCTCTCTCTCTCTCTCTCTCTCTCTCTCTCCATAACATTTTATGTCTCGATGATTTGATTATTTGATTAAAATCATTAACATCGATTCGCAAAGTCGTCAGTAAACCTTGCTTTGAACACACTGTCTAAAACATGTGACCTGCTGCATTAAATCGCTCACCCCTACTCCCACTCTGTCTACCATCCCTCTTCTCCTTCTCCTACCTACCATTCTCTCACTCTCCCCCCACCCCCCCCCCCCCCCCCCCTCCGACCTCTCTCTCTGTGCTTTTGTTTGTTGCTTGTTTGTTTGTTTTTTTTTTTCTGTCCTTCTCTTTGACTATCCACCATGTCATTACGTTTACTAATAATCTGCTTGACATTGTAGAATAAGATTACAGTATTGCTATGTTGAATTGTCAGTATGAATGATATGTGTTGAAATAATGTATGCATGACAAGGACAGATTGTAAGACTAGGCTTTGCCTAAAATCATCCTTGCATATTAAAGATCAATCAATCAGTCAATCAATCTTTCTCTCTCTCTGTCTCGCTCTGTCTCTCTCTCCGCAAATTTATGTGCATCTGAGTGCATAAAAGAATAATAATAGTCATTGTATACATTGTCTGATTGCTTCATTGTTAAACTCTTCTGTTCCATTCTTTTTTATTTCATGTGAGATTTTTACAATTTTTTTGCCTTACAATACCTGGCATTTTCTTTCTTCCTTCTGTATCAATGTTGACAATGCAATTCCACCAATGTTTTTATTGTTGTAAATTTTTTCATGGCGTAATCTATCTGGTATTGCACACTTTCATCACTCCACCATAGTGGAACATAACCTATCTATCATTTGTCACTCCTCCCTAATAGAACATAACCTATCTGGTATTGCAGACTTTTTTCACCCCACCGTAATAGAACATAACAAATCTGTCAGTGCAGACTTTTGTCACCCCACTGTGATAGAACATTACCCTGACTAATCTGGCATTGTGTAGTCTTGTCAAAATACCATAACTGAATAGTAACCTTCTGGGAACTGCAGTTTTGCCAGCGCATTATGTTAACAGGTTAATAATCACCCTGGCATTGCTGAGTTTTATCAACCTGCCATATAGAATGTTAGCCCTTTAGGCAGTGAAGAGTTTGTCAGCCTTCTATAATAGAGCATTAACCTTTCTGGTACTGAAGAGTTTGTCAGCCTTCTATAATAGAACACTAACCTTTCTGGTACTGGTACTTAAAGAGTTGTCAGCCTTCTATAATAGAACATTAACCTCTCTGGTACTGAAGAGTTTGTCAACCTTCTGTGATAGAACATTAACCTTTCTGGTACTGAAGAGTTTGTCAGCCTTCTATGATAGAACATTAACCTTTCTGGTACTGAAGAGTTTGTCAGCCTTCTATGATAGAACATTAACCTTTCTGGTACTGAAGAGTTTGTCAGCCTTCTATGATAGAACATTAACCTTTCTGGTACTTAAGAGTTTGTCAGCCTTCTATGATAGAACATTAACCTTTCTGGTACTGAAGAGTTTGTCAGCCTTCTATGATAGAACATTAACCTTTCTGGTTCTGAAGAGTTTGTCAGCCTTCTATGATAGAACATTAACCTTTCTGGTACTGAAGAGTTTGTCAGCCTTCTATGATAGAACATTAACCTTTCTGGTACTGAAGAGTTTGTCAGCCTTCTATAATAGAACATTAACCTTTCTGGTACTGAAGAGTTGTCAGCCTTCTTTAATAGAACATTAACCTTTCTGGTACTGAAGAGTTTTGTCAGCTTTCTATAAGAGCACATTAACCTTTCTGGCATTGAAGAGTTTTGTCAGAACGTTAACCCATTCTGGCATTGCAAGGTTTTGTGAGTCTGCTATAACAGAAGAGCTTTAACCTTCCAGAATGTTGCAGAATTTCGCCGTCCCACCAGAATCGAACAGTAACTATACCAGGCATGGCAGGGTGTTCTCACCTTACCATTCTAGAAGAACCAATGTGAAAAAGCCCCCTTTTTTTTTTTTTTCCCCTTCTTGCCGCTCCTCATCCTTTTTTTCTTTTTCCCTCTGCCAGTTTTCCTCACAGATCGCCCATGCTGGTGTTGCAGAGTTTTGCCATCCCCTCCATGTTCGCCATCTGGGGGAAGTGGGCGCCCAAGGGGGAGAGAGCCACACTGCTGCTCAGTCTGTCCTTCAGTGGTCAGAACGTGGCCAACTCCGTTGTGTTTCCCACCTCCGCCCTGCTCTGCAAGTACGGCTTTGCTGGGGGCTGGCCCTCTGTGTTCTACGTCTTTGGTAAGGCTGAGCATGTTTGTATGTCCGCAGATGTGTACACACCTGTATGTGTGTGCATGCACACACACACACACACACACACACACACACACATACACACACACGTATGTGCACACACAAACACACGTACACACATATGCTCACACACACACACACACACACACACACACACACACACACACACACATATGCTCACACACATTCACACACACACACACACACACACACACACACACACACACCAATATGCAGACACAAACACACATGCAAACAAACACGCACGCACACACATGCGCGCACACACATACCTCTTACAGCATGTCTTTGTTGAATGTTTTTCCAGGGAAAATTCCAGTTTGTGTTTTTAGACTTAAATATAATTCATTAAAATGTAAATATGTTGATACTGCAAAATGCATATGTGGGGAAAGACTTTTGACATTTCATGTACTATTTAACTGTCCCACTATGCGGCAGTACCTACCAATTTTCAGTTACCAAATAATCCTACAGTTGATGATTTAAAGACTCTGACTTCAAATCATTTATTTTTGGCTAGTGTATCAAAATATTTACTTCGCAGTCCCCCATCGGTACATTAGTATGAGATTTCAGTATTTTTGAAGCAAACAGTGTTTATGCTGTTCATGTTCACTGATTTAAGCTATATTTTCAATTATGTTTTCATTTGTATAATAATATCAATGTCATCTGATGTATATCATTTACAAATACCACAATCGTCTAAAAACACGCCATGTGAAAAAAACGTAAAAACTAAAAAACAAACACACACACACACACGCACACGTACGCACGCACGCGTGCGGGCACACACAAACACACAAACGTACAAATGCATACAGGCCTACATGCTTACATGCCCTTGTCTTGAAAGCAGTGGTAATCAAAACCATGCTTCAATTTTTTTTTTTAATCAGCAATGGGCAACCAGGTGGTTTATTCCATTACCTGTGCATATTTGACAATTATGGAGCAGTTTCCTGATCTGTTGATTAATTATTAGATGATGTGAAGTGCAGAAAGTACAGGGTTTTATTAAGAAATTTATATAGTGAGGCATTGTGAAGGGAGTGCAGGATCACACATTGAGTTCAGTAAATGCACAGGTTTCTGGGGGATTTTGGTAAGTTTATAATGGGCAACTGTGATTATTGGAGGATTCAGAGATTTTCAAATTGTAACAACATGACTGTTAAAAATTACAAAACAGGATGTGCCTTGGGCACATTTACTGGCATAAATTATATCATTGTTTTAAAGAATACTCATATAGTGCCCGTTCTCGGCTAGAGACCAGGCTCTAAGTGCTTTACAATCCACACTCGTTTACACAACGGGCTGCCTACATGGGTAGTGACGACTGAAGAGCTGCCAGCCAGTGCTTCATTCAGTCGTTTCCTGTGTCATCCAGTCCATATCATTCAATATTGTTCACTCAATTTCCTTGCTTCCTTCATTCTTTCCATTTCTTATACAGGGTGCATGCTATGTGTAACGTGTCATCCATACCAACTGACCGTCTCTTCTGAAAGTTGGTGATGGGATTTTACGTGTGTTATGCACACACGGAACCTCAGTTCACACACGGAACCTCAGTTTAGTCTCATTTGAAGGACTATGAGATCACCAACACAGGCTGTAGTTGTGCTGCTTCATGCAAGTGTCGTGCATGTGCAGGTCTGTTTGCTGGTGACATTTGTTGAAGTTTACACAGTGCTGTAAGTACTTCATACTCAAAACCTATCCTTTTGCAAAATAGGTGTCATACTTTTCCCTTGCATACTGCTGTTCTGAATTGCTGTGGTGGATTTTGTTACGCATAGATCAGTGAGGTATGGCATCTAGGCTTCGGGAAAAAAAAAAGTAACATAGTGTTGTTGTTGTATGCTAGGTGTGATGTAGTGGGATAGATTTACCGCAGTTTGCATGCATTGCATTCATGCATATTAAACCTGGCGTGATGTCATGTACATGACTTAGAGCAAAGTGTGCATTGCGTTCATGTGAATGAGATATGATGTGATGTCACTGTGTACACGGCTTACAGCTAAATGTGCATTGCATTCATGTGAATGAGACCTGATGTGATGTCATTGTGTACGTGACTTAAGCTAAGTGTAGATTGCATTCAGGTTTATGAGACCTGATGTGATGTCATTGTGTACATGACTTACAGCTAAATATGCATTGCATTCATGCTTATGAGACCTGATATCATTGTGTACATGACTTACAGCGAAGTGTGCATTACATTTATTTTAATGAGACTTGATGTCATTGTGTACATGACTTACATCTAAGTGTGCGTTGCATTCATGTTCATGAGACCTAATATGATGTCATTGTTTACATGCCTGAGTGGACAGGCATCGGTTGTATTATTCATGTTTATGTAATCTCATGTAACGCTGATGTTTACCTGGGGTTCCAAAGATGGAAAATTCTCTGAGTTTTACAGAAAAAAGATAAGCTTGATAGAAAATCTCAATATTTTTATACTCAGAGACAGAGAGAGCGTAGGGCAGAAGCAGGGTCAGGGGGCA